>SNQJ01S0163260.1:9603-28949 GCA_010110895.2 Picea sitchensis | reverse complement strand
ACTTCTTCTTCTCTCTGAAATTCGACTTGTATCAAATGAATGTATAATGATGTTTATTTATACCATTTATGTCACTTTATTTTAACATTAGGGATGACCTAACACTTTCTTATTTTGTAATTATTTTCTTTAATTATCTTCAGGGTCGACCTGTATTTCCTTCTTCAATTCACTTTGTCATATTCAAAAATTCATTTATCCTCAACCATGAGGATCCACATGACGTGCCACATACCACTAGAAAAAAAAATGACGTATATTATCCATCCATGAGTGTTGTATCTGCATGTGCATTGTCCTTCATGTCCAAATACCTTCATCAATCTTGCGGTCCAAAACCAATGATTAGGGTTGACATCAATGACAACAACCAATCTTCCAACAACCTGTCTCTGTCACCTGCCATGTGTTTTGAGCAACCACTGTCAACATACAAACCATTTTTCTTCTACTTAGCTTGTAGAGCGAGTGTGCATTCTTCATTTCTATACTGATTATGCTTTCTTATCCATGTCCTTTTCTAAGGTTCTTGTCAGTGACTATTATTATTATGTTGTGGTTCTCTAGGAGGGTCTGTCATTCTACAATATTTGGCCATGTGTCCAAAGTTGTTACATTTGTAACATTCCACTTCAGTGCTCAAAGATTCAAACATGTTGTAACTTCTTCTCTTTGTTTCACTAGGCCTTCTTGGATAATCCTTTTGTGTATGACTTTCAAAGTTTTTTATGTTCCTATTGTTAGCTTTGTAATTCACAACTTTATGTCCAAAATTATTACATGCATAACATAAACCAAAAAATATAGTTTGATACCAGAGAGTTGAAGATCTTCTGAAAGGAGGTGCTCTTATGAATCCTTCTTCTTCTGGAGTCCTATCTGTCTGTTGTTTATTCTGAAATCTGAATCTCCTCGGTGGAGGAGTGTCCCTGTAATCTTAATTGTATATCTTCCTATCCCCTTTGATTGTTTTTGCATAGATTTTTGGATATGTTTCTTGTTCTATGGTTTTGGAGATTGATCCCTTTTCTGTTTGATTGTATCCAAGTCCGAACTTGTCAAGATGAGATTTTTTACTGTTGATAATGTCATCCAAAACTTTTGAGCTATTCTGCATATTTTTCTTTTGAATATCCTTTCTTAATGTGACAATATCTTCTTCCAAATTTCCAATGTTACTATCCTTTTATTCTCGCTGTTCTTTGAGAGCTTCTTCAATTATTTTATCTTCTTCTATTTGAACCTTCAAATTTGTGATTATTTGTTCTAGTTCTTGAGTATATTTTTTCTTGTCTAGTTCTGCTTGTAGTTTCTTGTTTTTCTTGTTTTCTCTTCTGATAACTTCTATGGCACACATCAATTCTTCTCGGTAGTCAACTTCTGCCTCTTCAATTCCTTCTTCGACTTCTTCATATTCTTCTTCAACTTCTTCATATTCTTCTTCAGGGTCTTCTTTATCAGAGTCTTCTACTACCATGAATAGAACTCTTCTTGTCTCATTGTCACTGACTTCATCTTCATCTGATGATAAGATGTCTTCTTTGGTGCATAAGATTTTCTTGAAAACTTTCTTTGTAGTTTTTTTTCCTTTATATGTTTGTTTGCCTTTTGAGTAACCTTCATAATTTCTATTTTTATTATGAGCACATTTGTTAGAAAAATGATCAATACCATCACAATTAAAACAAATTAAAGGAAGCTTACCTCCATACCTACCGTCGGTTCCCGACAGACTGATTGATGAAGTAAAGAAGATGTTCAATTCAATGTCATTGCAATACAAAGAATCCAGTCCCCTCAATGATATCATTCAACACCTTTGGATGGTCGATAGCATTGAACGTTTGGGGATCGAAAGGCATTTCAGAAATGAGATAAAATCAGCCCTTGATTATGTTTACAGGTCAGTCACAATTATTTATTTATGATTACATAAGGAATACATAGGATTATAATGACACATTCTTTTGACCTGCAGTTATTGGAACCAAAAGGACATTGGATGTGGGGTAGAAAGTGTTGTTCCTGATCTTAAATAAACTACCTTGGGGCTTCAAACTCTTCAACTACATGGATACCTGGTCTTTGCAGGTATATATCCACATTTTATTAATAAATCATTCATTAAATTTCTTTCAGAATGATGGCCAAACTGTCGTCTAAGATTAATAAAAAAATATCTTTTGATTGCAGATGTTTTGAAACATTTCAAAGATCAAAATGGGTAGTTTGCATGATCTCCCAGTGAGACAGAGGGAGAGATGAGAAGCATTGTCAATTTATATCGGGCTTCCCTCATTACCTTTCCCGGTGAGAAAGTCACGGAAGAGGCTAAAATCTTCTCCACAAAATATTTGAAAGAAGCTCTGCAAAAGACACCGGTCTCAATATTTCACGAGAGGTGAGGACTATTAATATTACATATTTGCTCATTCACACATAGACCACTTTTGTTGGTTTCAATATGTGTTTTAGCATTTCAAATTGCATATAGGTGATGTTCTGGAACAAGGTTGGCACACAATTTTTCCATGATTGGAAGAAAGTAATTACATCGACGTCTTTGGACAGGACACTCATAATACATACGACTAGTACCATCCTTTCATAGCTTTGTATTTTAGTCACATTGACACCTCCTCTTTCATTTATAAGTATTTTGAATGGATACTTTTCTTTTTGTTCAGGAAATCATACATAAAGACAGAGAAACTTCTAGAACCTGCAAAACTAGAGTTCAACATCTTTTAATGCTTACAAAACAGAGAGTTAGACTGTCTCTTGAGGTGATGTCATGCATTTCATTGACTATCTTCCTGAAGTCGATTTTAGTAGTAAAATAAAGTAAATTCCATTAAATTTGTATGTGTATATGGTGGAAAGATTCAGGTTCACCTCATATGACCTTCACTCGACATCGTCATGTGGAATACTACACTTGGGCTTCTTTCATTGTGTTTGAGCCTCACCATTCTGCATTCAGACTCGCCTTTGTGAAAGTGAGTCATGTTATCATGATTTTGGACGATATGTATGACCTCTTTGGAACAGCTGACAAGGTCGAACTCTTCACAACAACAATTAAGAGGTGTTTTTGATCAATCCAAAGAATTTTTGAAGAATATCTGTGTGCTTATCCGCTAAGTGACTTGACCAAAATTTGTGTGTATAATGACCAGATGTGATCCGTCCACGATAGATTGCCTTTCATAATATATGAAAGGAGTGTACATGATACTTTATGACACCATAAATGAAATGTATCGATAGTTAGAGAAGGCTCAAGGAAGAGACACACTCAACTATGCTTGATAGGCTATATGGAGATTGACATTTCATGCAACAAATATTTCTTCTGACAACGATAAATTGGCCACTGGGTCGTGATTACTAAATTTTCTTGTGTGTGCAGTGGGAGGATTGTTTTGATTTGTATATGCAAGAAGAGACATCTGGGGCTCAATTATCGCGATGCTCTGCATAGATACATCCAGACCGAAATGGAATTTCTGGACATCTCATCCTTGGGCGTAGCCTACCGATATGTCGTCAAAATCAAGCAGAAGCTCAAACAGAAGACACGACAATTTGGGCCTCGAAACCCCTCACAAAAAAATCTAGGAAAGGGCGGACCCAACCCACCGAACAAAGGATAGAGAAAATATGGACAGTATTAGGAAAACTAGTACAAGCCACAAGCAAAGAAGGACACTGGAAAGGCAAAGAAAGATACTGGGAAGTGGTGCGACTTCCATAAGATCCCTTGGCATAACACTACTGACTGTTGCTTAAAGTAGTCATTGGTGGCTGAAGTGAAAGCCTCTTAATCATATGTGGATTCTGACTTTGAGACAGAACCAGAAAGGGGAAGATGGATCATTGACGTAGAACCCAGTGCCACTGTTTCTACCACCAAGCTCCAGCCTGGTGAACCAGACGAGCTAGAAGAAGGAGAGTACCTCTTCCATTCACAGATGTGGGTAAAAGGCACCCCATTTCACTTCATCATTGATAGTGGCAGCCAGAAGAACCTCATGTTAGCAAAGGTCGTCAAGCGGCTGGCCCTGCCAACAACACCGCACCCACAACCCTACACCATTGGATGGCTCAACCAAAGAAGTGATATCCATGTCAGCCAACAGTTTCGACTGTCGTATGACATCAAGCACTTCAAAGATGAGGTACCGTGTGATGTTTCTCCTCTCGAAGTTTGTGATGTTCTTTTGGGCCAACCTTATTTATGGAAACGTCACGTTGTATATGAGTCTAGGGCTCATAGTGTTATTATTACTTTGAACAGGAAATTGTACAGGATACCCGAGGTAGTCCCACCTAGTGTTATTTCCTTGATATCTGCTAAGAAATGTAGGAAGGTCATCTCTCAAACGGGGAACTTTGTCTTCTTCATAACTCGCTCTCAGAATAAGCGAAAGATCACATCCACATCCAGGGTCTTTGTGGCCAACCTCTCCACATAGCATAAGAAAGTAGATAAGGTCGTGGAAGAATACTCGGATATCTTCTCCTCACCTACAGGGGTACCTCTGCACTGCCAGGTCAAGCACCCCATTGATCTGATCCTCGACGCACCACTTCCCAATGGGCCATTCTATCATCCCTCTTTGTTAGAGAATGAGGATATCAAGTGACATATCCAAGAATTGCTCCCCAAGGGGCACATCCACCCCAACTCATCACCTTACAGGAGACTGATCATGCTGGTATAGAAGAAATATGGAACCTGGTAAATCTGTATTGATTACTAGGCTTTGAATAAAATCACTGTCAGAAACCGGTACCTGATTCCCTGAATTGATGACCTCCTTGATCAACTCATGGGGGGCAAATACTTCAGTAAGATTGATCTGAAGTTTGGCTACCACCAGGTCCTGATAGAACAGACAGATGTATGGAAGACCTCTATAAAGTCAAAGGAAGGGCTTTTTGAATGGTTGGTCATGCCCTTTGGTTTGACAAATGCTCTAGCCACTTTCATGAGGATGATGGATGATATCCTGTGACCATTCACCAATACTTTTGTAGTGGTGTATCTGGATGACATTCTAATTTACAACAAGACTTGGGTCGAACACTTGTAGCATATTCAACAGGTTCTGCACACCCTACGATAGTACAAGCTATACACCAACCTGGAAAAATGCTCCTTCAGCATGGAAAGGGTCCATTACCTGGGCTACATCATTGATCAACATGGCGTACATGTGGATCCAACCAAGATCTAAGTCATCCGTGAATAGCCAGCCCCAACAACACTCACTGAGCTTCAGAGCTTCTTGGGATTTTCTAATTTCTACCATAGGTTCATGTCGGGTTTCTTCCATATTGCATGGGCCCTTAGCCAAATAAACAAGGGTGGTGGTAAGGAAATATTTTTGTGGGGTCGGTCCCAAAAACAAGAATTCGATGATTTGAAGCAGCGCTTGTGCTCAACCCCAATACTTTCACTACCAAAACTGCAACATCCCTTTGAGCTCGAGACAGAATCTTGAGGCTATGCCATGGGCACCGTTCTCACTCAGCACGACCACCACGTGGCCTATCATAGTGAGACACTGTCAGATACTGTCTGTAAGTACCCTACTTATGAAAAATAAATGTACTCCATTGTGCAAGCATGCCTCCAGTGGAGACATTACATTCTTGGGAAGGAGACAGTCATCCACACTTATCATAAGCCGTTGTATTTCATGCAGACATATGGAAAATTGCATAATGACCATCATCAAAAGTGGTCCACATACTTGCAGCAATTCCACCTCAACATCAAGTATAAAATAGGAAGCACTAATCACGTCGTTGATTGCCTCAACAGATCGCCAGTCGTGACACTCACCATGGTGCTAGACTCTTGTAGCCATGAGACATCTAGATGGCCCCAACTCTATGCGACAGACCTTGAGTTCACCACCACCTACCAAATGATGGGCGCAAATGCATTTATCCATAATTTCCATCTTCAGGATGGGTTGTTGTGTCATATGGGCCATATTTGTGTTCCATCAAGTGAGCGAGCGAAGATGATCTGGGAAGCCCACTACATTCGGGTGGCAGGACACTTTGGCATCGAAAAGACAGTGGCAATTCTACAGAAACATTTCTACTGGCCGAAAATTTGACAAGAGGTCGGCAAGTATATCAGGTCCTGCACTGCCTATGCTATTGCCAAACCAATCACTCAGAAATAGGGCCTGTACACCCCTCTTCCTACTCCTGACAAGCCATAGGAATCCATCTCAATGGACTACATGTCGGGCCTCCCATCCACCAAGTTGGGAAATGACTGTGTTTTTGTGGTTGTTGATCGCTTTTATAAGATGGCGATTCTGGTTGCCTGCAAGAAGAGCATCACAGCACAGGACACTGTCAATCTCTTATTTGAATGAGTATGGGTACATTTTGGAATCCCACAAACCATTGTCTCATATTGGGATAGTCTATTTCTCAGCACATTCTGGTCGAGCCTCTAGTCACTGCTGGACACCAAGCTCACCAAATCCACGGTCTTCCACACCCAGAAAAATGGCCAAACCGAGGTTGTAAATTGAATGATTGTGCATATCCTTCACATGTATAATTCAAATCACCCTCGCACATGGGATGAGATCCTTCCCTATGTACAACATAGCTACAACCAATCCTTACATAGCTCAACCAACCATAGCCCCTTTCAAGTGGGGTTGGGATTCCAACAATTGGGTCCCATAGATATTTCACTTCCCTTTGCGGTCACCTTGACTGACTAATCTCTTGCTCCAACTGAAGATGACAAAGCCACTCAGTTCATTGAGAAGATCCATCACATCCACCAATAGGTTCAGGATATCCTACAAAATTCCAATGACAAGTACAAACAATGCCATGATCAACATCGGGTGCCTCATAAGTTTCAGGTGGGAGACAAAGTTTGGTTGCACTTGCAGAAAGAATGCCCTACAGAACCCCATCAGAAGCTTCCCCCACTCCATTATGGATTGTACACTATCACCAAGGTCATAGGGGATAATTATTTTGAGCTCAACATTCCTCCTTTCCTTGGCCTGCACCCATTGTTCAATGTGGATCTCCTTCGCCCTTATTTCCCACCATTATTGGACACCTCAGAAGTAGCAGAACATCTGACACCAAAAGAGCTCAACCCTGAATTCATACTATAGGAATATAATGATCATATTGTGGACAAACATATCAAGGGCACTCGATAACAAAGGATCCATCTTTATTGAGTCGTCAAAGCAAGGCAGCTTCTACACCAAGGCAAGTGGCTCACCCCGGGCCAAATTCAGTAGAAATTTCCTCATCTAATGGGGGACCTGAATGTGATGGATACCATTTATTCCTAATGAGGGAGGATTGATCCAGATGGATATCGATGGTCACCCACCTTTTCCAACTGTCTCAAAACAGTTTTCTGACAATTTTGGCAATTTACTATTTTTAGCAGTTTTAACTTCTGGGGCCATTTTGAGGGCCTAAATGAAGGTTTTTCAGTACCAATCTCCTCAATTACAATCAAAGGAATTATTTATCCCCCAAAATTAATCTCCTCGATGATACCTTTCCAATGGGATATCACACGCCTAAAACGAAGATTGTATGCAAAAGTTACGACCCCGGGAAGTTGATGTACTAACTTACCCAAACGGGGCCCACATGACTTTTGGCGCTTCATCTCCTAGGGTTAGTTTTTTGGATGTTTAAGTTTTTTTTCATTCTTTCTTATTGTAAAATGGCCTTCAGATCCTCATTGTAACCTTCTTCTGGCGAATGCGTGCTACCGTCACATCTCTTCTCAGAGATAAGCCACCACAATTCCAGCAAGCTTGTTTCCGCTGCATTTTACAGTTTCATCTTATTTCGTTATTGAATAGAAAACCAGTTTTACTGTATCTCTGTTATTTTGTTTTAAGAACCTGTTAATAATCTATACTCATTTCATTCTTCTCATACAATCCGGATCACTGCCGACCCTTTCGACAACACCTGCGAAGCAGATGACGTCTCACCCGAGGTAGAGGCAGGGGTGGTTGCAAGACTCAGGTGTCTGCAACCTTAGAAAGGACACATATTTGTGATTATACAACTTAATATAACACTTAGCACTGTTAGTTCCTCAAGGTACATTCAATAACCACTTCTCTTATAAGATAGATATCCGCAACATTCACACTAATCTATAGTATTCAAGCACTTAGAAATAGTAAGCTAGATCAAATTGAGTAGATCGGAACTAAGCATATTCATACACATCATATCTAACATTCATACACATCTAAGAGCACAAAGCATAAGCATATCTTCCTACAAATATGAAATCACTTAGCAGAAGAAGAAGTAAACACATTGAATCAAAGCATAAAGCATCACACACATATTTACATGTTTCACCCCCACACTGGAGCTATGTCCACCAACTCTTCTTATTTATTATCTCGGTTAAGAAGTTACAACAAAGAGCCTCAACAATCCTCACTCTGCACAGGACAATATATCTGCACAGATTGCTAGATCCTTCTTCCTTTCACTTCAGCACAAAGCCTTTCACAACCTCCTACAACAACTTGCACTTATCTCTGCAAGTCTCATACAATCATGCACAGATCATTTACAATCCACATCCGATCACACAGATCTAATTACTAGCATTAATCCATCGACTCTCTTCTACCTTGCCTAGACATCTATTTATACATACAAAAGTGGGCCTAAGCGTGGGTAAACCCACATACCGACATCCCTTTCCCATTACATCAACCCAAACCCTAAAAAGGGGCCCAAAAGTGGACCGAGATCCTGTGATCTCTGCTTCGTCTTGTGCACTTCCTTCGATAGGGCGTCAAAGTCCTCAAAATGGTCAAATATGACCAAGTATCTCCCACAACTTGGTCAAGGGACAACAGGCCCCCAACACTCACCTGTGACTCATCCCGAGTCACTCAGGTCTAATTAATTTTGCTTCGAACGTCTTGAGCTTGGCTCGAGATGCTTTGACCTACTGCATTGCAACTTCTTCTTGCTCGGTGAACTCCTGGATGAGTACGACATTCATCGGCCCTTCTTGGTGTTGCTTTGCTGAATTCACAACCTGTTCCAGCTTTGTTCCTTGCTTCTCGATCTCTATAAATAGTTGACATGCCTTATCCTGCAAAGGTTGAAGTTGTTGAGTTACTTCCATTACCTTGCTTTGGATTATATTGATCTTCTTTTGTGCTATGCACTGCTTGGAAGACCATTTCATTTTCTCTATGGGTGATAGGGCCTTCAGATGCACCTGTAGTTTTTCGGATTCATGCTTCACCTCCTGGAGTTGCGACTCCAATTTGTGCAATTCAAGATTCTTGGTTAGGTTCTCATGTATTTTCACACTACTGCTACTTAATTGTTTTCATTCCTCAGTAAGTGCTTTAATCCTTTCTACTGTGCTCCAGGAAGTCATTTCTCATTGGTCGCGCTCTTCTTACGGGGTACTTGGTATGGTTTGAATATCTAATTCTATGAATATTTGTTGAATTTGCTGAATAACTTCAACAAGCTTCAACACTTGGCGTTCTAAGGGTTCTTCTGATTTCTTCTCTAAGACGATCAAAGAGAAAAATGCTCTGTTGACTGCTTCTTCGATCTTGATCTGCTTTGCGAGCAACTGCTCCTTTTCTTTTTGGATCTTCGCTTTGTCTTCTTCCAATTTTTCTTGGAGAATGTCCCTCTCTTGTTGCGCAGCTTGGCGCTGCTCAATGATTTCCTCCTGTGCTTGCTTTAAGGCTTGGGTGGCCTCCGTGGTTTATTCCTATGTTTTCCGAAGGCGTGCTTCGAATGTGGCATCAATCTTGTGGAGTTAAATTGGTTCATCTCCCTCTTATGTTGTTCCTTCTGGTAGGGGCGCAATGGAGACTGTGCAACTAGACCAAAGTGTCTGCTACACTCCTTGGAGATATCTCTCAATTCGGTTGAACATTGCCTCTTTCTTGGCTTCCTTATTTTCTATTATTTCTTCTATAGCCTCATTCATAGTGGTGAGGAGGAAACTGAAGTCATTTGGGGTGAGCGTGGCCTTCATATTAGTTACAGGGGTTCTAGGTTTCTTTTAGGAGGAAGATTTCATAGGTGAAACCTTCCTTTTCTTAGATGATTCCTCTTCGTCTTATGGCCTCTATTTGACTTCTTCAGCATTACCATCTTGCTTGGGTGTAATGGATGTGGTCCATACATATCTATTGTCTATATCCTGTATTTCCTCATCCTTCTTCGTCTTCATTGTTTTCTTCATCTTACTAGGCCCAGGTGTATCTTGTGCAGCTTCTGGGTTGTTGATGTCGGACAATTCTGCGGGGTCTCCTGAAACAAGGAGGTCTACCAACCATTCCTTGGTGATTTCCTCGAGATCTTCTTCTACCATCTTATAATAAGATTGTAACTACTCTTTGTTCTCATTAGTGCACGATGTTATGTAAACAAAGTGACAGTACGCCCTGAACTTCATTAAGGGCCTGGACCTAAAGAGGGTATTTGGGGGTGTCTGAGGCTCGTACTGGATGGAGTGCTTCAACTGATTGTAGTAGGAGTGGAATACGACATTGGATTTCCATTGTTTTCTCATATCATTTGAGTACCATAAGGTACTGAACTTCGCGACTAAGGGATGAAAAGGGTCGAGGTTCGAGAAGGTTGCATCTTCCAGTAGGTCCCATGCAACAAAAGATATAAGTATCAAGAGCCAGCTAAAATGGAATTCATGCCCTTGATCCTGGTCTTCTCTGTAGTTTATCTCTAGTTGATTCACCAGGTACTTCACCCAGTTCATCTGTAGTTCCTCTGTGCACTTTCCTGTGAGGTCAACTACAAAGACAGATACTTGCGTGGGTCGATTCTTGCAAACGAGCTTCCCTGCAATTAGCTGACATGTAAGGTGCACTGCACCACTCTAAATAGAGGCTACCTTATAGCCTCTCACTCCTTTCTCAACATCGCTATAATCTTCTTTGATCTTTCAAGAAAGAGCGCAGTCTGTGGTCTTTCCAGGATAGTAGTCATGGGGATCAGGGCCCTACATGCTAAGACCTGTGATCCTATTGATCAACGCTGGATAAACTGTGATGCGGTAGTTAAACCATAGGTATCCTTCGTGGTATCTCGCTAGGAGTATATTAACACATGCATTGAGTTCTTGGTGACATCTGAAATGTGGGATCTTCATGACGTTCAATAGAGTGGACTGCGCGAGGTTCATAGTCCATTGTTGAGGGACGATCTTCAAGTTTTTTCCCTTGGTTCTGGTTAGGTACTTATACGGGGCAAGTGTGTTGTAGACTTTATGATCCCCCAGGTTAAGTCACTAAACTTCAATGCTGCAATCTTGTCTTGATATGCACGGACTGCGCATACCCCTTTCGGCAGGTACATAGTGACTAGAGTGTACTTGAAGTCTCTAGGCACGCTATCGCTGTTGATCACACTACTCAGAGGTGGTATGTAAGAAAGTAGGATGGATGGAACCAACCTCGCATTGGCCATATCATATTTATGTTTGGTTTTGCATTCTGCATCGGCTGGGGATGTTCCTGCTCAAGCAGTCGACGGGGAGGCTTGCACTCCTCTCGTCGATGATGCATGTAAACCTATATACAACCCTCGTTCTGACATGACTCTTTCGGTTATGAGGCTAGCGAGTACCTCTCTTGCATATTCTCTGGCTGCGCTAAATTCGTCGGACATACGTGCTCGAAAAGAAAAAATAGTTAGGGTTCAAAATGATCTCAGATACTATACTAGGATGACCAACCAGATCACAATGACCACTGTATACAACTACTATTTGGTGGGATTCTAATTCTCAGTTGGAAAAAGTGTTCTTCGTGAATGGTGCGACGAACTAAATAAGAAATTCGACAATGGTCTGCTTGCAACGAGCATGAAGCTTCCATTAACGTTGATTTGTCCGTTATCATGTGGTACAACGGTCTAGTGATGATCCTTTAATTCTTTTCTATTCGTTCAGGGAGGAAGTTGAATGGGTACATCGGTCCAACGACTATATCGATTCTTCATGGAGAAGTTCCATAGGTCGTTTTTCTAATATCTCGACGAAGCTCCCATTCTACAAGTTTTCTTTCTGCAATGTTCTATCTGGAATCTCTTGCAACTTTTCAATCTTTGCCTTCTTCTTACTTAACTTTCTAGCTTTCTTTCCAGTGAGCTTCGTCTCAGTAGTTATTTTCCCGTTCTGGCTCTTATTTTCCTTGGATATAGTTAATTCATGTTGCTAATGTTCTTTCTTAGGGTTAAGGTATAACATCTCATCTTTATATGAGATAGAAACTTCAGTCTTCTGTGACTCCTCTGGTGTTCTGATAATTTTGACATCTGGGTTCCTAGTGTGATATAACTTCAATCTTTTCTCTTGTTCTTCAATCAACTGCACGATCCTTCTGGTCATGAAGTATTTTAACTCTTGTCTCTGTTGTTCTAAAAAAAATTCTTCTTCCTTCTTTCTAGCTTGATCTCTTTCAATCCAAGGATTTCCAAGTAACATAGTAAACGTGGCACTGTCCTCAATAAATTTGATAATCTCAAAATCTTATTCTGTTGAAGTTCCATTAGCATTCATATATATTTGATTGAGCCTTCCACATAGGGTCACTAGTTTCCCTCTGAATAAACCTATTCCACTCAGTCAAGGAGTCATAATAGGACTCCCTATATCTTCCCAAGTTCTTTATGTCATAAAATTCACCTGTGTTTCCTCATTTAGAACACAGTCAATGTCGAAGTCTCCTATTCTTACCTAGATGCATTATTTATTTTTAAAGACCTCTGATAATCTAACATGTCGGTGATCATTCAAGATGTCTTGTATCTATAGTAACATCTTGTCTGATTCTCTCTGGGGTTCTTTTATTTCTGGATCTACCTTAGGGTTTTCTTCTTTCAGATTCATGCCTTCAATTTTAGAAATCATTCTAGGGAAATCTAATACTTCGTGGTCCAAATCTTTACAACATAGACAACTAGGTCTTCCACCAGGGAATTCCTTACCAATAGGTCCCAGTCTTCTGCAACTATAACATAGGGTTAATCCTCTCTTTCTTTTAAATGATCTCCAACCTCTTTTGTATTGAGCACAAGGGTTATGGTAGCTATCCTGCAAAAATTTCTTTCGAGGATCCTGCATCCGCTTGTTAGTCCAGACATTCTTTCTATGCATAGGTATAACATATCTATTAGATCTATTCATATCAAACTTTCTATCATCTATCAGAGCCCTAGTTTCCAAGATAGGACATAATCTATCAAACATACCTAGATCCATACTCAAAACAATTTCACTTATTTTACTTTTGTAGAGAACAAATCTTCTAGATCTAAAAACTTTTGACTATTCTTACCTTTATCAAAGAAAAAAGATTACAGATCTTACCTGTTTTCTGTAGATCTGACCTTTCTTTCTTAGCACAAATCTTCACAGGTTAAGTAGAACACTACGTACTAGGGCAACAGATCTATGCACAAAGATTTCACAGTTTCTAGATCGAATATTTGCACAAAGATTTTCTTTCTCAGTTCCTAACAATCAAATTTCTGGTCCCAGCAATAGAACCATATGTTGGCACAGGGGAAAACCCATGGTTCAACGCTATAAGAGTGCACCAACAAAGCTCTAACTACTGGCCCTTTCGGCAACACCTGCGAAGCAGATGAAGTCTCACCTGAGGTAGAGGCAAGGGTGGTTGCAAGACTCAGGTGCCTGCAAACTTAGTTGGGACACAGATCTATGATTATACAGCTTACTAGAACACTTAACACCATTAGTTCCTCAATATACATTCAATAACCACTTCACTTATAAGAAAGAGCTTCACATCATTCACACTAATCTATAGTATTCAAGCACTTAGCAACAGTAAGCTAGATCAAATCTAGTATATTTGAGCATCTTCATACACATCAGATCTAACATTCATACACATATAGGAGCACAATGCATAAGTAGATATTCCTACAAATATCAAAGCACTTAGCAGAAGAGGAAGTAAACACATTGAATCAAAGCACAAAACATCACACACAAATTTACGTGGTTCACCCCCACCTTGGGGCTACGTCCACCAACTCTTCTTCTTTATTAACTCAGTCAAGCAGTTACAACATAGAGCCTCAACAATCCTTACTCCACATAGGACAGAAGATCTGTGCAGCTTGCTAGATCTTTCTTCCTTGTGCTTTAACACAAAGCATTTCACAACCTCCTACAACAACTTGCACTTAGCTCTGCAAGTTTCTTACAATCATGCACAGAGAATTTACAATCCACATCTGATTACACAGATCTAATTACCAGCACTAAGCCATCGAATCCCTTATACCTTGCCTAGAAATCTATTTATACATAAAAAAGTTGGCCTAAGCATGGGCAAACCCACGGGCCGACATCCCTTTCCCATTACATTAACCCAAACCCTAAAAAGGGGCCCAAAAGTGGACCGAGATCCCGTGATCTCTACTTCGTCTTACGCACTTCCTTCGATAGGGCATCGAAGTCTAAAAAATGGTCAAATATGACCAAGTATCTCCCACAACTTGGTCAAGGGCCAATGTCGTCCTTCAATTATGGGGTGATACACCATGCTAAAAGGTACTCCCTGTCAAAATCAATTGCAAGAAATTTGTATTCCATATTTCCATTGATCTTTAAACTTTAAATGGGATGATGATATTGGCATGGTGAATCCAGGCCGACAAGGCTCGTGGAGAAGAAGCTTCGTGTATATCTTGTTACATTAAAGACAATCCTAGAGCAACAGAGGAAGATGTTCTCAATCATATCAATGCCATGATCAGTGACGTAATTAAAGAATTAAATTGGGATCTTCTGAAACTAGACGACAATGTTCCCATGTGTCGCAAGAAACCTACTTTTGACATTAACAGACTTTTCCATCATGGGTACAAATACTGAGATGGCTACAACATTTCCAACATTGAAATAAAGAGTTTTGTGATAAGAAACTTCCTTGAACCCGTGCCTTTCTAACCACATCTCAAATATACAAGAAGTTGGTACTTTTTCTAAGTGTGTTAGTTTCATGGTGTTCTTGGATTAGTTCAATGAGGGTATTCATTATGGAGATTTTTCTCTTTTCATTTTCTCTTTTAAATATGAGAAAATAATTTGTTTCAACCAAATTAATACTTATAAAAAATGTATAACATTTCAACTTTTTTTTATTAATAATATAATTGTCATTCAAATTATTATCTTTAATTTTAATAAACATAGAAGATTAAATATTGTTATAAAGATATAAGATTAAATATCATTATGTCAAGTCTCACAATATCAATACAAATTGTTCTAAATGTGTGGTAGATAATACTCATATAAAAAACAAAAGCATATATTTTCACAACAATTTTAATTTTTTTTTTAAATATTTAATTATAGTTTTCTATTAATACCAAAATGAATTTACTTGAAGCAAGGAGTACATATAAATATATTTTGATGATTTTCTTTTCATTATTTTGCGTTAGTTTACCAACCACACACTCTCTATTTTGGAGAGTTACCATGATTTTGTTTTGACAATTTTAGTATACATGTTGTATACTCAAGCTAATTATTTCCCCTTATGACACATTACAACAATTAGTTGATTGATTAGGATGATTTTTTTTTTAACAGAAACATGTATGGATTGTATTAAAAAACAATGGTAACTATTGGTAAAGGTACATCATGAATTTTTTGCCTTGTTTGTAGAAATAGATTTAAAATGACAAAGAAGGCATCTATCTACGGTCCTATGATGCAGATTTTATGAGAATAATGAAATGAATACCGATTATTAAAAGATGGTTAACACAGAATCACAGAGATACAATAAAACTGGTTTTCTATTCAATAAGGAAATAAGCTGAAACTGTAAAATGCAGCGGAAAACAAGCTTGTTGGAATGGTGGCGACTTATCTCTGAGAAGAGATGTGACCACTGTGCTCATTCGCAAGAAGATGATTACAATGAGGCTCTGAAGGCCCTTTCACAATAAACAGGAATGTAAAAAACACTAGACATCCAAAAACCTAATATTTGTTTTTAAAAATTAATAATGTTTACTATTTTTAATCTATTTTTGTGTTGACATATATATTAAAATCATAAAATACATACCTCTCTTATTTTCGCTATAATGTTTTGTAGCTTAACCATTTCTCGAATGATTTATATGCGACACTAGAGGAGACTGATATATATGATCTAAAATACAAAGAAATGGTTTTCATCATGTTAAGACCCTCTTAGCATGCACAACAAAAGACGTTGCAATTCAATGGATATGTTGAGTTTGATAATTTAAAAAATATATAAAATCAATATTATAAATTTTTAAAAAAATACAAGGGACAAGAAAAATAGGTTCTCTACAAGTATACAAGTTTTTGGAATGAAATTCCATCGTTAAGGTACTCAACACCTGCACGAACAAAACATATACCTTATATTTTGTTGGAAAAATAAGATACCACTATTATAAAAAAATCAAATTTGACATAGTTATTCACAATTTCTATGAATAAAAGTTTTATATTCCAAAAACTAATTCAATTTCCTACCTTTCATCTTCTTATACTATAATCAAATTCATTGTAAAAGTACTTTGAATAATCTCTCCAACTTAAACCGTGATGAGAGACCATCATTAGCTTGCAGTCACCCCACCATAAAACCTAAAACATTTATCCCATTATTATAAAGAACCCCTTTTAGAAAATATGCTCTAAAGTATGTAAAAATATAGAAATAACCTCTAGAAGTGATTGTACTAAAGTCAATCTTCCAATCTTCCACCACTAGATAACCACTTATTTCACCAATTATTTATTTTGGCTTTACTTCATTGGTTTTTCCATACTCATTAGGTTTTAAAGGATACCTTAAGTACTTGACTTAATAATTGAATTGATACTTTCTTGAACATCTTCGCATCATGGATTAAATTGAGAAAAAAAAGAAACTAACTATTTGAAATCCAAGAAAATATTTAATTTTAATATTAAAAAACCATAATATTAATATTGATATATATTTTCTTAATGTCCGAAAAACATCACATTAGTATTATTTGTTTATTTTCTCGGTGTCTTACGCCATAGTCTCGTACATGCGATAAACTATTTTCACCAAGAAGTTGACTTTCCATCGAAGCTCAATGACTTCGCATGTTCCATCCTTCGACTACGAGGTGATACGCGATGCTACAAGGTACTCCCTGTCAAAAGCAATTGCAAGAAATTTGTATTACATTCTGCCATTGATCTTTAAACAATTTTTGGTTTTAAATGGTACTCCCTGTAAAAAGAAACTGCAATAAATTTGTATTCCATGTTTCCATTGATCTTTAAACTTTTTTTCCTTTTCGTTTTAAATGGGATGATGATATTGGCATGGTGAATGCAGGCTGACAGGGATTGTGGAGAAGAATCTTTGTGTATATCTTGTTACATGAAAGACAATCCTAGAGCAACCGAGGAAGATGCTCTCAATCATATCAACGTTATGATCAGTGACGTAATTAAAGAATTAAATTGGGAGCTTATGAAACCAGACGACAATGTTCCCATGTGTTGCAAGAAACCTACTTTTGACATCAGCAGACTTTTCCATCATGGGTACAAATACCGAGATGGCTACAGCATTTCCAACATTGAAACAAAGAGTTTTGTAATAAGAAACCTCCTTCAACCCGTGCCTTTCTAGTCACATCTCAAATCTACAAGAAGTTGGTACTCTGTTTAAGTGTGTTAGTTTCATGGTGTTCTTGGATTAGTTTAATGAGGATATTCATTATGGAGATTTTTCTCGTTTAAAATATGAGAAAATAATTTGTTTCAATCAAATTAATATTTATAGAAAATGTGTAACATTTCAACTCATTTTTATCAATAATTGTCATTCAAATTATTATCTTTAATTTTAATTAACATTTTCTCTTTTAAATAGTTATAATATGAGAAAATATTTTGTTTCAACCAAATTAATATTTCAACTTATTTTATTAATAATATAATTGTCATTCAAATTATTATCTTTAATTTTAAAAATTAAACATAGAAGATTAAGTATTATTATAAAGATATAAGATTAAATATCATTATGTCAAGTCTCACAATATCCATACAAATTGTTCTAAATGTGTGGTAGATAATACTCATATAAAAAAAAGCATATATTTTCATAACAATTTTAATTTATTTTTTAAATATTTAATTATAGTTTTCTATTACTACAAGAAAAAATGCATTTACTTTCAATCAATAAATTGAAGCAAAGAGTACATATTAAACACTCTATTATTTACACTCATCACTTCACTTTATTATTTACCTTCTAAAATCTCTTAAAACACTTTGACTACTTTGACCTTATGGGGCTTCTAGATGACATATGAGGGTCCTCCAACTTTGTAAGGCCATACTTGTCAAACCGTGAGGAGTTATGTGATGTTCCACATACCACCAGAAATGGAATGACATGTACTATCGATATAGAATATTATTACCTGCAAATATATCAAAACTCATACCATTATCCATCAAACAAACTTGGGTCCATTACCCAAACCTGGGTTCTCCAACTTCTTATGGTCATAACTCTCTAACCGTGAGGAGTTATGTGACGTTCCACATACCACCAGAAATAGCATGAAAAACACTATCTATATAGGATAGTTTCACTTACAAATTCATTGACCTTCATCTCATTATTTCACAAATAATCATTGTTCTCTAACCATACTTCTAAGATAACTCAATCCACAAAGCGTCTTCCCATGAAGGCTTTCACCATAAGGGGACCACTTTGAAGTTCACCCTTTGTGCTATTGGGCTTTCTTCAAGGGTTGACATCAATGACAACCAACCGTAATCAACAATATCCCCCTTTGGCATTGATGGAAAAAATCTGATGCAAAACTGAAATTATGTCATGCAATACTGAAGTCATATCACTCATGCTCCCCCTGGAAACATGCCTCTGTCATCTGCATCTTTTGACCATTTATCCCCCTGGAACCATGCCTTTGTCCTCTGCATCTAATGAATCTCTCCCCCTTTGTCATCAATGGCAAAGGTATCCTTCCATCTGGAGCTACTCCCCTTGATTGAATTGTCCTCTTTACGGTGCTTCCTCGTGTACATATAAGACATATAAGATAAGCATTCAAAAGAATTCATTTTGGAGTAGAAATAACTCTGTGTCTCTGGCCAAGACACTCGAAGGTTTCCCGTGGAAGTGGTTTTGTAATTATGTCTGCCACTTTTTCTTTTGTGCCCACAT
>SNQJ01S0163259.1:0-11298 GCA_010110895.2 Picea sitchensis | reverse complement strand
AAATGGGTTTGTACCTGCCCTTTACCAATGAAACATCAAATGTTAGAAACAAGAGTTATAATCAATGACTTCTTAAACAAATTATGTGTGGCCTAAACAAGTTACTATACAATGAAAGTGAGATCACAATATCAGTAATGTATCTTGAAAGGTGCAAGTTATGACGACAAGGAAGAGATTCAATAGTCTTGCAAACTTGGTAATGGTTTGTCACTCACACTTTTCAAGATAAATACAAGTCAATGAATGACTTAAATGGTTGTCCAAACAACATTAATTAATGATGATGACAGCAATAAAACCACTTTAGAAAAAGTACTATAATAGAGCAATAAGACACTACTTCAATATCCAATGATTATGGTTTGCTTAGTACAAATTCCCAATGGTTTTATGGATAATTTTAGGGATATTAAGGGTTGTAACAATAGTTATGACAGTGGTAACACCTTCATAATTTGCACTATAAAAAGGCAATTAAGCATACAATTTAACACTTTTTGATAGTACATTTCCTTATACAAATCATGGGATGAATTAGATGATTAGTACGCTAATATAAGCTGAGAAATGATAGTTGTAGTAGTGATTATGACAGCATCAAATTAGTTGTTACTATTTCTAGACTAGGTTAGAAAATTAGTAGAGTATAAAGTGAAAGAGTTTGAGTATGAAGTGAAGGAGTTTGAGTTGAGTCTTGTCAAGAAGTAAGAGAGGAGGACTAGTGCCTTCAAGGGTAATGGATTCAAGGTGGACGGCTTCTTCTAAGGTTGCAAATCAATTATGATGATGCAAAAAAGTCTAAGAGGGAAAACGAATAGGAGAAGAAGTAACTTAAGTCCCCCTATGCTTTGACCTCAAGAGATAATATGCTAGGGTGTAGGCTATTCTAGGCCCTAGCGCCTTCCTCTCCTTAGAATTCTTATCGAGTAAAACTGATGCAACAATAACTAAGTCAAAACCCGTAGACTGCTAGCAATTTTGGGCCCTAGGGTTTAACTAGTTACTAGATCAATTCAATGAAAATCTTGGCAAATAAAAATTAAGAAAGTAGCAACTTAAGTTTCTTACTTCAAGCATTAAATACACCATGAAATTTCATAATCCTATATGAGAAAATAAAACCATACAATAAACCATTCAATAGATGACAAAATGAAGATTTCACTTACTTTCACCAAGAATAATCATGAGACTACCATGCAAAATCACCATAAACTTCCAAAAATTGATCCAAGCTGCAAAAATAAGCCTTAAACAAGAGTGGCGCATCACAATTTCATCCAATAACCCTAATAGGACGCAAATTTCAGACCTCTTGTCTCTGAGGACAAGTTATCATGAAAATGAATGTCACTTTCTGCTTATTTATACAAAATTTAACCTAAAATTAATTTCAATTCATAATTATTGGGCCAACCTGGCCAATTTTTTACACAAATTAAATATGAAAAAAATAAAATTAATTTGCTTCTAAAAATCACTCAAAGGGTGACATAATTCCCTTCTAGGGTCACATTGAGCCCCAAGTATGGAACATCGGGCAGGGAAGGTGAAATGTTGGGCCTCCAAAGGCCTGAAACCATGTCCATATGTGCCAATTCCTCATAAATGTCGTCCAAGATGAAACCCTAGCTCTGGATGATGTCTAGGGCTATCATGGTGATGTTTAGGACCCTCAAGGGATAATGCCCATGTGGGAAAAGAAATATCCCCTGGGTCTAGGTATGCTAGGGTGCCTCCAAGGCAATGTCCTTCTTTCTCCCAGTGCAAGTTTTCAATCTCTTCTTACCCCTAGCTGGGGTTTTAGCATCCATCTGTGGTATTTAAGCCCCCATGAAGGTCCAATATAATCATTCCCTCATGTGTGCCTTTCCAGCGGGAAATCTCCTGCAGCAACAACAAGTACGCCCTCCAGGGGTTCATAAATCATATGGATCATAGCATGTAAATCACATCCAATAATTAAATTACCCAAACATGTGAATCGAACCCCCCTTAACTAAGACAAGTGCTCAAAGATGTTATGGAATTTGACAAGTTAGGTTTGGAGAAGGTCTCAAGGTGCCCTATTGGGCTAACCTCTTTTAAGTTTGGGGTGTTTCCTATGTGGGATCTAGTCCAATTCATGTAAGTGTATGAGGTGGAATGGGATAAATATTTGGGTATGGGTGCATGTAATAACAGGGAAATGTAAAGTCTTACCTGTGGGTTCCTTTGTAGAGGGCGAGCTACACCTTATCATAAATGCAATTTTTTCCTATCCCATTCATTTCCTTTTACTCTTAGCTTATTTCTTTTGATATTTTTCTCTTGTGCTTCAAGGGAATAGTTGAGGGTCATTGTCCTGGCTTGGTGACCAGAGGTGACAGCATTATCCACAAATATTTCACAGAAATGAGAAGCTCGTCTCATTATGAGATCCCATTTCTCTTAGCTATGCCACCAAGAGCCACTACCCTAGCTTTCTCACCAGATAGGTGGTAGTGTCATACCGCTACATGCCCATGGTCATAATAGGTCGACTCGTGATGAGATCCTCCATCCATCAACTAATACCTTGAGTGTTTATGCTATCTTTTGGGTCCCCTTTTCCTACTGAGAATATTTTCACTGCTTTCTCGGGGATCCCTGGGCAAAGCATCTTGAAGGTTTCAACATTGGATTTTAACTATTTCCAGCTACTTTTACCCTCTGGGCGTTTAGCTCCTTCTTCCCACGAGGTAAGGTATAACCATTCCTAGTGTATCCAATCCCAATGCCCAAACAAGGATAAGGGAGATGAAAGTAATAAATATGGAAAGTGGTAAGTATGGAGGGAACGGATGATAAATTTTCACAGATCCACCGAGCAGTAACCCATCCTAAAGGAAATCAACTTACTAGGGCACCATGTCACCCTTCCAAGTATGAATGAGGCAAAGAGCATAATTTCCAAGAAAATGTCATGAAATGAAGAAGGGTTTAATACAACATATTCAAGTGCTTCAAAAATCAAAGTGATACGTAAAATGATACCTGGACTCATTACCTCATGGAGAAAGACTCGTTTCTACATCACGACTAGGCTGGTATGATGGATATTGTTGGTGGTGATAAGTGGACTGCACTAAAGAAAAGAGAGGCCCTCTCGATCCATGCTCAAGTCATCTGGCTCTCGGTACTCGATGTTAAGGACCTATGGGCCTCGAGATGTGATCTCCTTAGTTATCCCTGGGCTAGGGGATAACATGGTCTACATGTGAAGTCAAGAGTTATAAGAAATGGTCGACACAAACTTATATATATCCTTTGAATGAGATCATGAGACATATGGATAACTCACGCAACATAGAATTGATGATAAAACTTTGTGATGCAAGAGGAATCAACGAACTCTCCATAGGGACTGGAAAAATAACAAGTCGGAGGAGTAAACTCTAAGTAACGAGCTCAGCTTCCTAAGGTCATGCTAAACCAAAACTTTGGATGACAGTGGACTCAAAAAAAAATTCTATGTTCAAAGGCGACACGACTATTGCTAATATGAGATAATATTCTTTTCCCGCCCGACTTTTTGTTTTTTTTCATAGGAAAAGAAATGTTATAATACAGGAGAGGAAAAGAGTGTCAAGAGTAAGAAACTAGCTCTAAACAATGGAACATACCTATTTTGAATGCAAGGAAGTGCATGCAGGGCATGGACACTCTGGGGGATGTTTCCTCTTAGGGTACAGGGTGTCAAGCTGCAAGAATATAAACAAGGCTCTGTTTGGCTAGTGATGCAAATTGTTGAGGTAAGAGGCTTATAACGAGAAGAAGAGAACCGAAAATAGGCTCAATATTGCAATCAAGAATGCGATTACAAATTAACTCCAAAGAATGTCCTTTTTCGTAGATTTAGTCCCCTAGGCCTGAAAAAGTATAAAATAATACCCAGGAGAACTCTTCTAGCCAATGTTGACTAGAGTATTCATTTTTCGTAAGTAGTCTACTTGGCCCGAAAAAGAAAAGTTAACGAATGTGAAAGAGACAAGTTCACTCGACAATATTTTCATGTTTAAGGAGTCTTGAAAAGAGCTTAACTAAGACTTAAGGATGTTGTTATAAGAAGCATATCATGGGGTAGGTCAGTGCTCTCATGCAGGACTTTTGTCAAAAGTTAGCAATTCACAGGTAGTTGACACAAGCTTGGGAGAACCCAAAACTTTCCAAGCCGAGGAGGATAAAATACTTTCAGAGGATCTTTCATCTACAATATAATTCCAATCAAAGGAAACTATCCTAGGACTTGGAAAGAGCGTACTTGGAGAGATTTGAATGTTCCATTGTTCATAAGGTACAGGACTAGAAATGCTAAGGACATGGTCAAAATATGCATCACCCCCCAAAAGAAGAGTGGGATTGATCGAATATTGCATCGGCAATGTCACTTCCTTAGACTTGTCACTCTCCAAGATAAGAGTGGGATCGGCCGAAGATTGCATCGACACGACCACTTCTTCAACTGTTGGTTGAATAGGATGTGAGACAACCTGTTCTAGAGATGCATCACCCCCAAAAACAGGAGTGGTGTCGGTCAAAGATTGCATCGACAAGACTGTTGGTTGAACAGGATGTGAGACAACATTGTCAAGAGATGCATCACTCCCCAAAAAAGGAGTGGTGTTGGTTGAAGATTGCATCAGAATGATCGCTATATCAACCAAAGAAGGATTAGGATGTTGGGAAATCAAATATGACTCAGAACCTGAAGGACCACTAGACAAGGATCGTGCTTATCATACTACTGCAATAGCAGGAAACAGACGAGTTAGATGATTTCCTTTGCAAAGTCTACAAATTAACTTGGGATTACATCCTATACGTCTAGGCTTCTCAACCATATTAATTCCCCCAGCATGACTTGCAGTGGTTGATGACATGCTCCCAACATTACTTGTAGAGGTTAGTAGCAGATCTCCAACATGACTTTCATAGGTTGTTGACCTATATCCAACATGACTAGAAAAGGTTGGTGATATAATGGCAGTATGACTTACAGTGACTGGACTTGTGCTTCCATCATGACATGCAACGGTTGGTTGCAATATCAAAGACCAAGGTCATGGGAAATAATGGTTTTGAGATATAGTGGGCCAGGAAGGGTTCTGGTATACACCATGGTCCTGTCCGACAAAATCGTATCTTCCTCCAAACTTATTCATAAAGGGTTGTAAGGGCATCATCACGAAAGAAACCACTTACGAAGAGAAATCAACATGACAAGGGTTACTCAGGTGAGGATATATATTTCCCCGGGATGAAGGAACTTCGTGAAGGGGGTTTCCCATACTATAAAATTGACTCCCCCTGAATGAAACACCAAAGGACAGAAGGAGGTCCCCCATGAGAAAAATGTTCCTAGGAACCCGTATAGTGGAAGAAGGATAGATGGACATGATGCAATAAGTATAAGGACCACTCATTTGAGCACTCAATCCTAGAAAATCAAAGCTAGTATTGGGTCCAAAGGAAGGAGGATTCCAAAATCCTACTGTAAGAGTTGGTTGAGGGATATGACTCCCACCAAATGAAAAGGAAGAATAAGGAAGCATACCAAAAAACAAGGCATACAAGACATGTCTGAAATACCAAAAGAAAAAGGATTATACGCCCAAGGTATTGGATGAGTATGATGATTCGGTGTACCATTTGGAAATACAAAAGGATTCATCCCCATGGAATGAGTAAATACCATGGGTTGGGTAGCGCTAACTGAGGGAGTCATGAGGGCTCCACTAACCATAGCAATGAAAACTCACGACGCAATACAAAATCCTAAGTCCAACTAATAATCAGAGACCATACCAAAGTAACTAAAAATGCCAATGCACACAAACAGGATATAGTGGCTGAAAAGGGGCCTCCCTCACTAGAGTAAATATGTCTCGCCCAAGAGGGGCCTGATATTCCCTTCAAAAGATTGGAAATCAGAATCATTTATAAGGGCCCTTGTGGGCTTAACAACGCAATCAGTCAGATCCCCCGGAGAGGTAATCCTCTATAAAGGTTGTGTTTTGTTCGACCCTTATCTGACTTAGGGTACCTACAGAATAACCCCTGCAAGTAACCTATGTGGCCACCTATGTCAAGTAACTAGAGTTACAACAATACAACCAATGCGTAGGTGAATATTCGTAGGTATATTCCACCATATGGGCAGAGTAACAAAGCCAGAAATATTGTAAGCATCGCCTCTCATAGAGGTAAAAGTACTACAAAGATCCACAAATACAAATAGAACCCCAGAAATATCTCTGACACTAAGAAGGTATTAGAGGGCTATCTCTGCAACCAACTTCGAGCAACCTCGTGCTTAACTTCAGTGTGAGCGGAGCCTCCTGATGTCACTAATTACACAATGGGTTTCACCACTCCCTGGTCAGACACATATGTTTAGTTTAATAACCTTGGAGAATTTTACTCACAAAATCCTATTCCAAGGCCCTATGTCCTATACTTGTTTGTGTACCCTAAAAAATAAAATCGTTTCTAATAAATTTTAGTTAATCGGTGTTACTTTTAATGGATTCTGCTTACTCAAGAGGTGTGGTTGTGAAAATGATGGTATTATGACTGAGCATATGAAAGAAGTGAATATAAACACACTACTAAGTAATAACCTTGAATTCTAAAGAGATGGTATGCTTCTAAATGCAACCTTTTCAATGAAATATCTACAATTTCAATGAAATGAAATATCTTCACATGTGTCAAAGTCAATGCAAAGTAATCAAAAGAGAAAATTCCATAATGCAAAATGAGCAAATGTTTTTTTCTATTTTCGATATAAAGAAAAGAAAATGCAAGGACTAAATAACAGCTTCACATGCAGACCCTACTGCAAGAAAAAAGAGACAAGCCAAGCAGGATACCAAGAAGCAAAGACTCAAACAAAGGTGCAAGGACAACCAATGAAAAATATGATAAGAAAGAATACCGACCGAAAATTCAATAATAAGAAGGTTTCCTATCACTTTGTAAGTACTTAATAGTCAGGAAAGAGACCCAAGAAGACTCAGCAACTAACCAAACTCACCTAGTAGACATCAAACTCAACCAGCAAGACTAAAGAGTTGATGTACGTGACTATTTAAGAAAAAGTTGTGTATGTACGCACCCTAGAAAAGGACAGATCACGTATGTACATGTCTGTCAAGGGAAAAACCATGTACATATAGTAAAACACTGACAGGGAAAGGATTAAGCCAAGAAACTCAGATGCAAAGTAAAAATAGGATTTCAAGGAATCAGGCGACAAGGAAACTCAGGCTAACAGAGACAAAATCAAGGAGAAAACACTCTAAACCCCAAAAAATAAGATCAATCCCTAGTATGGTCGCCAATTATGTTATGAGGAAAATATCTCTATGGCGTGGGGTAAACCAAAACAGACGGAATGACATGCAGAAATCAACACTAATCCCAAATATGTTATATAAATTAAATTCTAACAAAACAAGGCCAAGAGCCTACCTCATCCAGACGTTTGATGAACACCACCATTGAGCACGCAACTCAAATATTTATACCTGCAACTTGTCATCAACAACCAAGATATGCAAGCATATGGTAATATATAGTGTTAGCATATATATTAGCATAGTCCATTAACATTCATGACAAACATGCCCATGGAATAATAATTCAAATATTTGCAAGATATCAATTGGACGAGAAAAGAGTATTTATATTAGCATATAGATTAGCATGATCCATTAACATTGATGAAAAATATGCCCGTGTAATAATAATTCAAAAAAATGCAAGATATCAATTGGATGAGAAAAGAGTATTTCTATTAAAATAATCAGCAGAAGTATATATGTGACAAACTTTTGTACCAACACATATCGGAACTGAGAAACCAAGTCCCTCCAGTTGGGCTTCCACCACTTCAATCCTCCACCAAATAAAAACTCATATAAAATAGACAATGAGGTTCTCCATCACAAAGAAGGAAGAGCTTGGGGGTTGAACAAGGAGTTCAGACTTTCAAGGATAAATGGATACAGACTCAATATGAAGTGAAATTTCTCCAAATTGTCTTTGCTCTCAAAGTTGAATTCTCTCCCTAAGGCTTGGATATGGCTCAATTTATAGTCTTCAAATGGAACTGAAGGGGCGACTCAGAGTGTTTCTAGTATATGGAAGGTCAAGGATCATGGATCATGTGACATGGTATGGAAACTCGACATAATTTTTAATTTTGAGCACCAAACCCGATGTACACGGGTTGTAGTGGAGCAACTTGCGTATACGCTTGTTGTCTAACTGATAGGGCGTGTATATGTGGAAAAATGTATTTTTTTGGCTCTAGAAGGTACTAAAGGGGACTTCAAGTCTACATAGGGAAATGGAAAGGCCATCCAAGAAATTTGCATGGGGTGAGGTAAAATTTGTTGTAACACATAACAAGATAAAACCCTTCACCAAGAGCAAGAATTAACAAGAGAAACTTCTACTTTACCAAGAGTTATCCACCAATATGCAAGAGAAATACTCCGTAAGAGGTAGTGCACCACTTCTTTCCACCAATAGAAAATAAAACCATAACAAGTGAAAAGGAGAGAAAATAATTCCCAACAATAGCGAAAATTTCAGCCAAGTACTTATCACAATGGGAGAGTTATGTTATGAAATGAGATTCAAATGATCTCTATTTATACCAAATGTCTTAAAGATTGTTTGTCCACAAAATTTAGGGTAAACACAAAATAAAGAGGCCACAACCCTTATTTTTCCCCTTTACACAAATAATATTATTTAATTTTACTTGTGCGCATGAAAGAAAACCCTAAATAATGACGCCAACCTCCTTTGAGGCCACATTTTACCACATAGGTTAGGTCATCGGGCTTGGAGATAGGTGTGATAGGCCTCCAAAGGCCATATGTCATCAATCCTTACCTTTTATTCATGGCCAAGGCTATCCTTCCTCCAATATGTGTCATGTGTCCTCATCATCACTTAAAACCCCCTTAAGCATGACGTAAAGGCCCCTTAAGGTGACGTTTTCGGCCTCCAAAGAAATTTGTTTGACTTGTGAGGGTATGGTGAGGTCATCCAAGGTGTCTTTTAGGCCTCTAAATTCCAGTATCCATGATCTGGAATTTGGGCCCTCGACATCCAACTTGTGGGTTTGAAGCCCCGTGGAAGCCCAAGTTAGGATTGTTCCTCCAAAACCATATATGATTTTAGGGCCTAAATTTTACAAATGGGCTAATTTTCCATAGTTTTTCCCAAAAAAATATTCACCAATTTCCATTTTTTCTAAAAACGATTCACCCAAATGTCATAAAATAAAATTATTTTACCTTTAAAATCACCAAAATTTTATAGGAACTATATAAAATACTTAGAAATTTGAATATTTTACAAGAAAATGGTCGAGCATTTTACATTTTTCATATTAAGGACTAGTAAGATTAGCCCATGTTTCTACATTTTAACATAAATTTCTATCCTTAAAATCATCCATGTCCAAAACTTTCCACCAACTCGGTCCTGCAAAGACAAATGGATACGCCCTCCAAGGATCTCAAGTCAAATCATCATAATGAGTAAATCGAATCAATAAAAGAGGAATCTAAGCAAGTACATGCAAACTACCTCATCAAAATAAACTCATGCTCAAAGACCCTATTCAATTTACCAAGTTTGAGTATGGTAGGGTTGACAAAATGACCTATTGGGTGAATCCTACCTTAAATTTAGGGGTGTTTCCCAGGGGGGGCTCCTTCTAAGTCATGTGGATGATGTGTTATGGATGAGGGGAAGAATTTTGGGCATGCAGTTTGTCACATACAAGGGGTTGTATTGTCTCACTTATGGGTGCCTTTGTAGAGGGTATGTTGGACCTTCATTTTCAATGCATCATTGTTCCAAGATCATTCATTGCCATTAATTAATTAATCATCCAAAACCTTGGGTACTCTCTAGAGTGAAATATATTAGCTTGCGGGGTAGCACCACAAGACCACTTCAAGATAGAGGTACATAGAGTACCATATGAAAGGAAAGAAAGGGACACTGCATGAGTGTACACACCTCAACAAGTGGGGTTATTTATAATTATGTGTTTTCTTTTGAAGTTCTTTGGTTTTTTAAGAAATGTGTTTAATTTATCTCAAGACCTCTTTGGGAAAGCATATGGAAGGTTCATAATCATTATTTTATATTATTCCAGCCACAAGCCTCTGGGCCTTCATCCCCTTCTTCCCATGAAGTGAGGGACAACCCCTTCTTGGGTCAGTATACTCGAAAAACCCAAAAGGTGAGGAGATGAGGGGATGAAATGTGGAAAGTAGAAAGTATGGCCATGAATGGAATGATGACTCGTCAAGAGGAGCTCCTATTAGCATACATATCTCTAAGGGTGACCCACTTACTAGGGCGCAATGTCAACCACGAAGGTGAAATAGAGAAAAGAGCATAATGTCCAACACTCACCATAATACATGACTTGCACCTCATGGAGCAATACCCAATGTCTTCTAGAGTCCAGCTGATGTGGTGGTTACCATCATGATCACCCTGGAACATGGTGGTGAGGTGGGTCTCTATTTGTGCAAGTGGACACTGTTGGTCAAGTTGTCTCTTGGTACTCCATTTCTACAACCTGAGGGCCTTGAGAAATCATCTCCTTATCTATCCCACAACTACACTTTGGATGGAGGCCCCAAAATTTTTATCAACAAACATTAATGCCTCCTCCTCCTCAACAAAATAACACTCCCCAAAATATTGCTCCACCAAAATAGCCTCCACTACCTACTCAATCTACTCCCAATACAAATAATAAGTAGGTTCAACTTGTATATAATAATGAGGCCGCATATCAAACCTACTCCTTATATGTTCAAGAAATAAACCTTATATTAGGAAAGTTCCTACATGTTCCTTAGACCCCCAAGCCTATAAAATATTTATAACTTAAAAATGAGGATACCTTCTTACCCCAGCCTAACCTGCACAAGATCCACCCTAACCCGAAAGGTTGAATATTAATCAGACATACACACATGAAGAAAATGAACTCTTAGGAGAACTCAAAATATTTTGTGTTAAAACACCTCTCCTTCACGCTATCAAGGACGTACCTATCTATAACAAATTAATCAAAGAAGAATGTATAAATAAGCCTGCAAGGAAGAAAAAGGAGATCCCTACAATCAATTTCAAAGGGAAATTAGCAAATCTCGTACTTGGGAGGCTAGTTGTTCCTAAGCTTTGTTTCATGCTCGGAATATCTCATTGGAAATATCTCTATGAGTT
>SNQJ01S0163257.1:0-21355 GCA_010110895.2 Picea sitchensis | reverse complement strand
TTATGGTGATGTTCGTGTAGTCTCTTAACATTGCTAAGACTTACTTAGTGGAAAGCCCCAGAATTGTATGCGTCAGATTACTCGAAGTTAGTAAATGAGGATTGTAGAGTCTTGATTTATGTTGAAATTGAGTGTTCGTTGTCAGAGTCCTTGCCACGCGCTTTCCGTGAGGGGCACAATTGTTCTCTTACGTATGTTGTACTTGAATGTGGTCAGCTTATTTTGTCTCTAAATGTTTGCGTTGTGCGCCTTATGCCTATGGTCGTATATTGTTTGTCTTTACTCGTCGTGTGCCTTTAGTATTGTTGTGATGAACATCGTGGTTGCATCTTGTCGGTTGTCCAAGGCGTCACACAGTTAGGTGTGTTGTTACTTCTACACGCGTGCACACACCTTAAACAAACAAAAAAAAAAAAAATTCACCTGTTACTAGAATGATTGTCGTAACGAGGCAGTTCGTTACAATTCTGAACTGGACAACATTTAATTAGGGAGGTTATTTAAGAATTTATCAATGTGTTAAATGTCTTAGGGCCATCTAGGTTTGTTCCATCATCAACGACAACATGACGTTCCCTTCAGGATGCACCACCTGCTCCAAGGGTGCCACTCGCCTCGTTCGTTTCTTTTGTGCGACGTGCCCTTCAGGATGCACCACGTGCTCCAGAGGGTGCTACTCGTCTCTTTCCATTTTTTTTCTTGCGCAACGTGCCCTTCTAATTGTACTATGTGCTCCAAGGGTGCTAGTTGCCAACTTGACTGATTGGTAGACATCAATGACCCTTGGAGTCAACTCTTCCGGGTACGGCTTGTGGAGACTAATGGATTCTAAAGGTATAAGGCCCTGCCTTGTACATACCGCCAGAGTCTCGTGAGTGATGTCGCCAGTCTTCCCTCCGCGGCATCGTGGCTCCACTCTCGATCTGGTAATTGTTAACCTACGGTGATACGGCCGAGAGTGCTAGTGAAGGCGTAAACGGTTGTTGTCCACCTCTCCCTCAACCTCTAAATCATGTGGCCTTTACTCCTATGGCCAGTGCAGTGCGACCAAGCTATCGTCATCTGCATCATCAACAATCGTGTCAGAACATGTCACATCATATCATCAAATCAGTAATATCACGGTAAAATAATCAACCCAATAGCACACTCCACGACTCAATTGAGAGTTCAAGGGTTTCCATCGATACCTCTGCATCCTCAAGGTCCAAAACCATGTACACTCAATAAAACTGAGTCCATGCTTACTGTCTATGTCAAGCGTGGAAACATCATGTCGTAAGACATAATGCATCATAATCAAGGACAAATGTTTTAATATCATAATAGATCGGATCACTTGCAAACAGTGTCCTCAAAGAATAAGTTTTCTCGGTCTTTCAAATGGGATGTTACAATCTCTCTTGTTGTTTCGAATATCGTTCTGAATTATCAGTCGTCTGAACGAAAGAGGTCTCGAATAGTTCTTCTTACATCAATCAGTGGTAACAAAATTGTTTCTTCAGGGTTCTATCATTTGGAAGGGAAAGGATTCAGACATGTCCATCTCCATGCCTAGATCTTACTTAGAGGAACCCAGGACTACGAGTGTCCTCTCGGTCGGTAGTTCCAAATTCTTTACCTATACTGTATCGGGTATTTTATTCGCGGGATAAGGTTTTCCTTGAAAACCCATGACTCTAGAGTCCTATCATGATCCTATGTCTATTATTCTATTTCTAGATTTTATATCTTTTTTATTTTTAATAAAAAAAATTCACCGTCCATACAAAGATTGGATTCTATCTGCCGATATAAGTTTCGAAGGGAAGGAAAGAGGTTTTTTGTGTGTGATGAATTTAAGGTCTATGGTTAAATTGACAACATTCGTTTCCTTTGCAACATATTGATTCTATTTGTGGGCATAAATTTTCAGAGAGAATAGTTCTATGTTTAATTTTGAGAAAATGTTTTTGTTTTGCCAAAAGACATTCAAACATAGATATTCTTTATATCAGTAAGATTGAATGTTGTACCATGATGCTTTCAAGTTCTAGTTGTATAAGTATCTGAATTAGTTTATAAATAGTGTATCTTTGAGATCAAGATTTGGAATATTATCTAAGAGTGGGGCCCTGTTGTATGCAAGGGTACCCATCGGAGATAGCTATCATCCCATATCCCCATTTCGATCCACCAGATGGAGCTTCAATAGTTCTGTGAAAGGAAGGCGACCTCCATCCCTCGAGCTAAGTACAGACTCTTAAATATGTCTATGACAACTTTATTTCTCTTTCCTCTACAACCATGGACTCTATTATGCATTTTATCGCCCAATGATCTTCTCGATTACAAAATTTTTGTCTAGAGTTATTCAGGTAATCTCTACGTTTTCTTGAAGGGTCTCTTCCCCTCCGAGATTGCCATATTTACAAGGGCTTCAGAACCCATGAAAGGTATTCGGTTTCCAAGATTAGGCAACAACAATGTATATCTTAGGATTACATTTTCCAAATCTTAAAGTCGGAAGAATGACTTAATCTCTGTAATTGGTTTGTCAGAATAAAGGGAAGGAACTTTCGTTATTCAATACCTAATAAGAATGCTACCTATCATTAGTGGGTGAGAATATTTCTATTGTTTGATTTTGGAACTTTTAGACGGGTCAAACATGATTATCATTATCTCTCCATAAGAAATTCCCTCTTACTTGTATAAGCGTAAAATAAGCAAACCTTAGTTGGTAATTAACTTTCGGCTGATATATAACGGTATTATTACAATTGGCTGATATATATATATATATATATATACTTCTATATATACCTATATATATTCTCAATGATCATTATTACAATTCAGACTATGAAAGATTTTCTTTGAATTTTCTGTGTGTTCTCTATAAGAATTGGCACGAGAGTATGAGTCGTTAGATTTTCCATTAGAGCAATAGAGATGTTAGATACAATCGTTATTTTTTAGTAGGGTTCAGTTTTGCTTAATTTCAGATTGTCAAACTTCATCACGGTATTTTCATTTTCTGTTGTTGATGGATACTCTGCCTCATATATGAATGAACATATAATATTGACCATTTAATTTGCTTTATTTTTTGATGTCTTGTTCTAAAAATAGTGTACTTTATATAGATATATATATATATATATATATATATATATATATATATATATATATATACATGTAGCATATATGGAATATTTTCTTGTACGCATCTTTATGAAGGTCATGTCATACAGGGGTATATATTTTACTTCTAAATTTACTAGTAGATGAATTGAGAACCCTAGGTATACTATAACTACCTATAGAAATATAATTATTCATAGATGATCCCAATCTCATCATGCACGGTATTAGTTTATTCAATAGAATTAAAAGTGTGATTTAGCCTAGAGGTTATCCTATTATAGGAGTAATGAAATTCTGCAAGAATAGTTCTTCCATTAATACATCCAATTACGACATTTACTCAGTGTTATGTTCAGGTAGAAATAATCCATTCGAGTGATGAATAGGAGGCATTTGAATTGATTTCTAATCATAGTTAGACTAGGATCAGTTGATAGAAATAGAAATAAAAATCTTGCAGATCTATCAGTTATCATAATATTTAACCAAATACAGAGTAGAATAACTTAATTGAATCAATTCATGCACCGAGAAAAAGGGAATAACCACATTCCTCCCAAACATAGAACAGGGCAGCCGTCTCTTGTCTATTCACTAGCCCGACCATGAATCCATGAGGAGAACTTAGAAATCCTCCTCAACAATATTCCTAAATAGAACAACCTCCTCCATACCTCACACTCAACAAGTGATGGTCCATAATCAGTAGTGCTTTCCCCCTGGCATGCTTATGACATCACCGCCTCTCCGGATGTTATTTATCTAGACCATTTTGCCTATGGTCTCCTTTTCCCTCCTTGGAAATTTTCACAACTTTCTAAATCCCTAATTTTTAGGGCCTTCTTGTGGCCAAATATCTGATTTTCCACTTGTAACAATCAGCCTAGAGGTGGTTCAACATGTTCCCCACTCATGGAGTCATGATGGTGCGATTTTAACATGGTTGTTCCATTTGTCCCTCTGCAATCAATATATAAAATATTCTATTTTCATACCAAGTGTCATAGTAAAAAATTTACTTAGGTCAAATCATATCTCTACCCATGATCATAATAATTAATTACAATTATCAAATTGAAATTCGGAATAATATGGAAAAAAAATTTTAATTTGAATTTACTAAAATGAAATAATTTTCCAAAAATTTAAATTTCAAAATACTTTATTTTGAGGGGATATTTTATCCTTTCCCACTTCAATAAAACACTTTCCTCGGTGTTCATTCCTTTCTTGGAACAATATTGGATGAGATTTCATAAAATCTTCCTCCAACTCCCAAGTGGCCTCTCAGGAGACTGAAGTGCCTCCATTGCACCTTTACTTGAGCAACGACTCTTCAGTCCTATTTCTCTTTGGTCCAGAATACGCATGGGTTCCACCTAGAACTCTCCTTCGGGTTCCAACTGCAATAAGTTCTAATCAATCATATGAGAAGGGTCATGAACATACTTTTTAACTAACCTGAAACATGAATAAATTACTTGAATTTCTTAAATTGGAGCTGGAGGTGCAAGTTGGTATGCTATGAGTCCAATTTGAGCTAATATCTCAAAAGGGCCCATATGAACTCTTGACACATTTTCCTAGCTTTAGTGAACTTTTTTCGGGCTTTGACCTTCCAATAAACATGATTCTCTCCACTTGGTGAAGTGTCTTCCTTTATGATCTTCATAGCTCTTTAGTGATGCATCCTAGGATTACGTCCAAGTTATGTTGTACCTTTTGTTATAACCCTATGATTCATAGGATCATTTGTTGACTGGAATTTTTTCACTCTGTGTGTATAGGTTTGCAAATAATATTTTCATCTCTGAAATTATTATATTTCCAAAGGCGCTAAAACCCACCAAAATGCATTAAAAGCTAAGTTTGTTTGCATTCCGCTGAGAAGAATAAAGAGCAGCTTAGATGGAGTGATCCCGATCTAGCAATGCATGAATCCAGCGATTGGACGATAATTAGTTCGGACCCCCTCATTGAACTTTAGCGGTGGGGAAGTCCGAATCAATGATAGAAAGGCTGGCCTTATATGAGCGGTTGAGACTTAATGTTTTCATCAATGGCCGAGATTGAATTCCGGCCCCCCCAAACCGTTCTGCCTTTAACGATTGGGGGTCCGAGTGAAGCATTTTTCTCCGGTGGGCCACAATCCCCAGCGTGTCTCGTCCGTCTTTGATCCTCACGGCTTTTTTCATCTTCATTATTTGCTAAGCCCTCACCCCACTTGTCCTTTGTAATGCGATATCCATTGTCCCATCTCTTTGTCCATGAATAAGCAGACTTAGGATAAAAGCGGTAGGTTAATAGTTATGATTAAAACACGACCCAATAAAGATAATTAGTGATAATTAATAATTGAGTTAGAATGTTAGTAATTAATCAATTGTTAATTAATTAAGTTAATAATAATAATAAAATATAAAAAAAAAAAAAAAAAAAAAATTTAAATTAATTAAAAAACAATGTAAAATAAAAACAAAATATTAAAATTTAAAATTTTTTTTTTTTGTTTATATATATTCTTATAACAAAAACAATAATAAAAACAAAACATAAAATATATATATAAAGGCATAAAACATAAAACAAAGCGTAAAAGAAAAACATATTAAAATATTAAAAAAAGCGCCAAGCCTACTATCCCTAAGTCTACCTCCCTGTAATCGCTCACCTCTACTGCATGCGTCATTAATACATCAAGAAGCCCACATCCAAATGCATGCATGTATGACCTCAGCCCCATCCATTTCACATTTAATAAAATCAACGGACAATAAAAATTACGGACCCCCCCTCACCATCGGGAATTTAACAAGAGGGGGGGGTACGGAATAATGGTTTTCCAATACAAACCCCCATCCACGTGTTGCATTCCCAATCCAGAGGAACCCCCCCAAAAAAAACCTCTACCACCTCGGGGGTTGAATACCACCGGTGAAAAAACCACTTTCATATTTTTCCATTTTGCTTGTTTCATCAATGTGTTAGATCCGAGGAAGTTTATGGGCAAGCGAAGGCTGAATTTTCAAAATTAGAGAGAGGGTTTTTGTCTCATAGCTTGTTTGAAGAATAAGGTATCCTCTTTCATTTTTCAGCGAATCTGATGGGGATAATCGAAGCCATCTTCGAAGCCCTTTTTTCCAGATTTTCACTTTTCATTTACAGTCCTGATTTTGCGGGAAATGTTACGACGAGCTGGAGGCGAATTTGGAAAAACCGAAGGAGGGTTTTGTCGAGCAATACCCATATACAATAAACTCCTTCATTTTTTTTCCCAGGTGTCATATTTGAATAGAAACATGTGTCTGAGTGGACCCCTTTTTTTTTCGCAGAAAACCGGTCCACCTTTTATGGTAGAAAAGACCCAAATTCTGCCAGAATGGATGAAGCAGATCCACGATTCGATGTAGCAGTTGAGGAAGATTAGGGAACAGATGGCATCGGTTAGAGCACCTATCCTCGAGCTGGCAGCAAATCTCCAATGACCTCAAGCATTCGACTGACTTTGCATTTGTCTTTTGATGTTGTTAGAGTGAATTCACCAACAAAACTTAACAAACAGGTGTTCAGATGTCAGCGTGGCCGGTTACCAAAGTCGACTTTTCTTGAACTTGTTTTTTTTTTTTTTTTTTTCTTTGATCAGTTTTGGGAGACAACCTACAGGTGTCATAGAATTGTTGTAACAACTTTTCTATTTTTAGAAAGCAAAGTTATGAGCTCAAGTCTAGGAGAAGGCTGAATGATTTTTCTCATTTATACACATGTAAAGACAAACAAAGTTGACACATTGAGGCTCCTTTTTTTGGGCTGATAGGCTATGTTTGTCCAGAGAACTCTTTATGTAGTCTTTAGATGAATGATCGGTAATAGACATGTTGTTTACAGTATTCCTGTGTGAAGGTGTTGGTGGCGTTTCCCTTCTACCGGTCGGTGTTTTCCTGTTATCATTTAGTTTGTTTTCAATTTCTCATTATCATAAGAAAGAGTATGAGAGAAGAATTTGATATAAACCCTGCTGCATCTGATCTTGTGATAATTTTTATGTTTCTCCTCTAAAAAGCTGATTTATGAATTCTTAACTGCTCATTTTGCTTTCTTTTCATTTTCTAGTTCTTCCTCAATCGTACCATCAAAACTTAATTAGATGCATCGCTATACATACTTTGTTTAAGAGTGATGTCTTGTACAGATCTGAGATGTGAATCACTTTTTTAAGCGGAGACCCCATTTTCCCAATGGCCCTCCTTGTTGTTCCAAAACAACCATTTAAAATCCCCAACCCATGTTCTTCATAACCAGCCTAATACATATTTAAACATAAAATCTATATCGGACAGAGAGATCCCTCTTTGTTTGGATCTATCCCTCCAAGACTTAGTGGTTTTGATGTTGCCTCCATGACTTCCTCCACAACGTTGGGCAAATTACATAGTGTTAACAGAATGGCGACTCCACTGCTGAATTTCCCCAGTAGTACACTTAAAATTTCTAGGTTTTATCACTGATGGTGGACAGTGATTGGACACAAGAAGGTTGAGATCATTCACTGGGTGACTCCAATCAGCTCGAGGCAGTGCCAACTTGAAAACTCCACTAGAGGAAGAACCTAAAGCATGGCCAAGCGGCCTAGAAAGACAACTCGGTACTCAAGCTCAAATTACATTCAATACATCTTTGGTTTCATCTGCAATTACCTTCTCTCTTATCATGATCCTGGTCTAGAGTATATTGTTGAAATTAGGATGATCATTTTCAACCTAAAACCTCCAAAGATTAAACCCCAAATTGTAGATTATGTACATGTTCATACACTTGTGCACATCCCATATGCACCTGTAGAAGCCCTAGTAAGACGTAAGCCTGTTTCTTTATCTACTACTCTTGCTAAACCTTTGGATGGTTGTAAGCCCCTTACTTCATCTCATGTGCTTGAAAAAATCCCAGACCGATACCAGCCTCTGGGTGCCTCCCATTCTTCATGACCTCCCTCTCAATTACATCAAAAATCTACCTAGGTTTGATGGAGAAAATGGAAGATCACTGCTGAAAAGCATATTCAAAACGAGGATTTCCTTGACCTTTATGAGGTTGAATATGATGATGTCAGTATCAGGATGTTTTCCACGATATTTTAGGAGCAAGGTTAAAAAGTTAGGTTTAGAAATCTACCATCGCAAGCATCTATAAATTTTGATCAATTTATACAAGTTTTCTTAGATAGATGCGTGGTCATGAGAAATGTTTTCCTCCTCCTATAAAATTATGGCCCACTTAAAAAGCCGAGGAGACAATACATCCCGGTTTTATTGAGATTCAATAAGGTGTATCAGCCAATGCCACTACTTATAAGGCCACCCCGGGATCATCTCACTTGCATTACCTAGATGCCTTAGATCTTCTGCGATAACTTGCATTTCAGTTGAGAGAAAGGAACACTACAAACCTTGAAGAAATCTTGAGAGGTGGGTTGATGTGGATACCAACTTGTTGATAAAGAGGTCAAAGTTAAAGGATAAATAAATGGAGCAGCTAATTCATTAGAAGATAAGCTGGAGATTTTGGCCAGTACCAAGGAAGAGATGATCTTGAGGAAGATCAGTAATAGGAAAGATGAGCTTAGTGTTGAAAGGGTATCATGGTCCCTTGATTTCGGAGAAAGAAAGTGTCACAGTTCCCAAACATTTTGCTGCTCACCCTTGGTACCATGGTTTTGGCTAATGATTATTTCATGTATTCCATTCACCATGGAGTCAAAGATGAAAGTTCAAAATGGAAGGTGGTGGGAATATTCTCTGGCTTTGATATGAATGTTCAATGGCTTTTCATCCATGGATGATTTACCCAAGTGTATCCAGTATGATGATGATCGAGGCTGAAATGGAGGTTGGTGTTCAGAAACCAAGAAATGTCATTGAAGGAAGATCATTTACAGTTAGAGGTATGACCCTTCGGTACTTACATGATCCTTGTGTGATGAGAAGAAGGCGAAGAATTTGAGTAAGGGAAAAATGTTTTATGTCTTTCTCTTCTTTTCAATTTTGAAAATAAATTGTGAAGCAGTTAGCACATTGGTAAGAGGAGGATATACGATCAGCTTGGGAAGATGCTAGTCTTTGATGGAGAACATTCCTAGCCCAAAATTACTGACTCTTCACCTACTAAATTTTCAAATTCCAAACAAGCAAAGCACAGAGATAAGCGTGAGTTAATCCAATAACTGTACCATTGATGGCTTTAATTCATTTCAAATTTTGAAGGAGACTCTTGGACGAGAGTTGAAGGATAGAAATACATAAAAGGTCAGGAAGTATCATTTGAATCAATGCCATGATCTTGTCGGTCTTTTTGAGAATCCAGCTAGCTGATGGGTTGGATGGCTTGTGGGATCCCAAAAATCATTCCCCCATCATTTGTATGGGATCAAAATTTGTTATGATATGGATATGATAGGATAGTCAACTACAGGGGTGTGTTCAATAGAAGCATCATTTTAGAACCCATCGAGGGAAAGTTGCAGTCATGTTAGGAAATGCATGAGGATGAAGATAACATAGATATAGTGCCAGAGATTCCATCCAAAAATCAAGGAACACATCATTTCTACCTTGATCTTGTAGCTATCTATATGGAAAATTTTCTCACTTTGTAGAGCCTCAGCTCGCTATCGACGTACTTTTGTTCTTCAAAATTTGTCCAGGGTCTGAAACTAGCCAAAGATCAATCATGCTTTTAGAAGCCAATGGCCATTACACTGCAGTTTGAATCACAACTAGGAAAAAGGGTCAAGCTACACACTTTCACTTTATTAACTGCTTGGCTTGAGTCAAAAGCGATTCACTGGTCTGAAGCCTTGATTGGCTTCATTGGAATTTTTGTATTATTTGATTTAACAAAATGGGCAGTAGCATAGGGTAGGTAGGAGAATGTGAATCAGCTCAGCATTCTGAGCATCTCTTTTTCAGCATTCATTTGATTTGTTTAAGTTGCAGTATCAAAAATAGGTACAAGTTGCGGAAATGAATTTTGGGTTGATCCCAATGGATAAAGAATCGGTCTTCATGTTTAGAGGTCTATGGTTCTTGACACCTCCCTAAAAAACTGCATCCTCGGTGAGTACTGGTATAACCCTATGATTCATAGGATCTTCTGTTGACTGGAAATTTTTCACTCACAGGTGTATAGGTTTTGCAAATAATATTTCATCTCGCAAATTATTTTCAAAGGCACACAAAACCCACCAAAATCGCTAAAGCCTAAGTTTTGTTGCATTCACACCTGGAGAATAAAAAACGCGCTTAGATCGTGATTAGATCAGCGACGATATATCAATGACCCGGTAGTGGATTAGGACCCTCATTTGTTCTACCTTTAGATGAGAGTCACGAGATCGGCGGGTATAAAGAGAGCATCGAGCGGTGAGGCACTAGCATTTTCATCAGGATGAGATTGAATTCGGACCCCCGGACGTTCTTTATGCTGCTGCGGTGGGGAGATCGGAATGAAGAAGCATTTTTCTCTGGCAGATACGATAGCGTGTCATCTATGCATTGCGCCTGATCCTCCGTCACCGTTTTGCATCCTTCATTCGCTTCTATGCCCTCACCCCCTTGTCCTTTATCAGCCTCCATTATCCCACCATCTCACCTGTCCATGAATATGGACTTAGGTTCAAATGTAGGTTAATAGTTATGAATTAAATTTTATTGTAACTAATAAATTAAATTATTAATTAATTAACAAATTGAGTTAGCATGTTAGTGTGTTTGGTCACTACTTATTCCTTAATTTAAACAAAACAAGTGAAACGCAAATTATCAGCCAGAGTCTTTTGTTTCAAAGATAACTGCACACTATATATATGCTCAATCTCAAAAGCGGCTTGATGTTTGTAGTAAAGAATCTTATACTAATCTTACTTGCTCAAATAAACTTAAGTTCTGTATTAAATCACAGGGAAGTAACTTCCCTATTGCAAACCTTCAAGATCAAATTAAGAATCCTAGATTAAATTAGAAATAATACTGCAATGGAAAAGAACAACTATTCTGTCCGACGTGACCCTTACTCTCAACAGAGATTTCAACATTAACACTCTTTCATGAAAATAACCATCTGAGGAAACAATTAACTCTATTTGCTTGAGAAAACAAAGCCGCTAGTCCTTTCTTTCTAAGCGAGGAGCTTTGGGCGCCGCCTGTTAGCACCTTTAATGAGGTTGAGGGTTCTGAGAGAAACGAGCGTCCCGATCCCTTCCTTTTCGACGAGTTACTAACCCGGAGTTCCACGGCTGCTTGTTATGAAATTTAAACGGGTGTTTTTGGTTCTCCTTCGGTAAGACATAGCCCTATCTGGTGACACACTTAGAGGGAAAAGAAATCTGGAGGACAAGGTGTTGGGATTCGCTATTAATACAGTGAACCCTTTGTAATTCTACGGCTAGCACTTGCGAAGGAAATGAAACCTCGAGAGAGGTTGGGGTGGTGGATTCCTTCTGACCGGCGGAACCCTCTTACTTGAACCTCTGGCTAGCACCACGGCAGGAAATGAAATCTGAGAAGTCGAGGTGATTAGTTCCTTCACATTACGTTCAGGAACCTCTTAGCAGAACCCGGCACAACACACTTGGGTAAAAGGATCCTCTGAGGAGGGTATATGAAATATTTGAGTTCGCTACGTCTAGCGAAACTAACTTTAATCGATTCTTTTTATCATAAAATCATCTCACAAGATTGCTTGATAAAAATAATTACAAATTCAACTAAAAATGCGACAGAATCAGTTGTGTTTCAACAAAGCGAAATTCATAAAACAATGTTTCAGCAAATGACAATAAACAAAGCATGAACAAAAATTATGCACTTCTAACTAATGGGTGAATCTTGTGATGAAGGTGGACACTCCCTTCTCACAAGATTCCCACAAACTTGGAGAAAGATTAGAATGAATAATCAAAGAGTCTTATATTCATCTCGAAAGGAAATATCCGTTACAATTGAAAAAGAATAGAACCGTCAAAACTATACGGAACCTTCAATACATCAAAAACTTGGATATCTCGAATGATGATTTACTCTTATTTAAAGAGGAAATCCATTCGATACAATCGTATTATCTCTGAATTCTATCCTAGGTCGGATCTTCTTTCTAAATCAGCCTGGATGTCGATTTCATGCTGACAAATGCTATTCACCGAGGAGCAGGCAGGAGCCATTATTCGTGGTGTAACAGATTCTTCTCATCGTTGCTGGTGTTGTTTCAACACTTCGCCAATTCGTGAGAACGTTTCAGCCCGCATTAGATTGATCTCGGCTTATTATTTTGCTAACTCGGCAGCTTCCTTGTGTTTCAGCATGATCGGTTCTGGCAGTTCCTTATTGTCTGCCGACGCCGCAACTCTGGACTGTGTGATCGCTCGTGTTTCAACATCTTGCGACTCGAATTTGTGTGGCTGCTCCGTGTTTCAGCATCTGCTGAAACACAGAACTGTCAAAGGCCGCCGTTGCTGCTACACAGTCTGAGGTCGGACTGTGTAGCAGCCCCGTTTTTCAGCATCGGTTCTGTGTTTAAGCAATAGGCTTTGAAATGCAAATCTACAGTTTTGGACCTTATGTATTTCTAATCAATGGATTTAAGTACAAAAGTGATGTAAAATATTATGCAAAGCAGATTAAGCGTGTGAAAGTAATGAGAAAGGGCGTTGTACCTTGGAGTGATGGAGACAAAGTGATAGTATAGTTTCAAATATGGATGATCAAGGGGATAATAAATGGAAAAAAGTATAGGCAAAAGGTGCATAGTGTGGTCCTAACACTGCCCCAGCTCAAAGGTGTTGCATGTTCTCAAGACTGAGCTCACTCCTGAATCAGTGCGGATCTGGCTCGATGTTAACAATAGCTCCTCGAAACATAGCGTGGGAGGTGTTGTAAATGGTAGTTCCCTAAACCTGCTGCTTCACGAAATCTTTGCCCATCTTGTTGTTCTGCCTTTTAGGAATCTTATGGCCCGGTTTGATATTTCTCTATTGGTAACCATAGAATGGGAAAATAGAACCTGTACCCAATCCACTTCTCCGTGAGAATTTAGCGCCTGTGGATAGCAGGTGCCACAGAGTGCACTACTTCTAGGATGGCGGACCAAAGTTATCTTGTCGTCTCTTTTACGTGAATTTAACGCCAAAATAGGTTGATGGCACGGAGGGCAGGAATCTCTATAGCACTAATGATAAGTTCCACAATCCTGAATCTTACATTGTAGGTCTTTGCCTGTTCCGGTCACCCACTGATTTCACACTTCAAATATAAAAATGGTATTGGATAAAGTGGATTGCCTGTGGACCAGGTGATCGAGGAGGATGCGGTGTCTTCATTGTTCTAGGCATGCGAAAAGTCCACCTTACTTAAGTAGTTGGTTGAGAGAAAGAGTAAATGCTCGAAGTTGAACATCCCCAACTAAAGGATTTATGTTCAGCATGTTTCTGGAATGGTCTCATTATGGAAGTAAGCCTCATAGAGGAAGTGTTGATCCCTAGTAGAGCAGCTACAAAAGTTTGATTAAATCTATTGATGAAATGACTTCATGGGGCTTTTCCTTCTATAATAGACTTAATAGGAGCTCCACATGACTCTTTCGAAATAAAAATAGTTCTGAGATGTGGTTTCACAGTGGCCATTAATTCTTTGCATCATATCAAAGTCTTGACCATTTTCCTTTAACTCATTTCTTCTTCTTGACTTCGAATTTCCTGGCGTGTCAGGTACAATGCTTCCCAATTCGAGAAAATGTGATTCCTCCAGGTTTTCACAACCTTGCAGAGATGTTGGGCGTAATATGACATACTCCTTCTTCCACTTTATGTTTGCATGTTGCGTCCCACGGGTGTGAAGTCTGAGTTTCAGCATGGGCGGTAGTAGGATTGGTACATGGTTTATGGTATTCTGGAAGTGGAGAGATTGGTGACTAAAGAGTATGGCTTCCTCTATAGTCCACTGTTTACTGACCCTTATTGACGATGGGATTTCTTTCTTGAGATTACAGGAAGGAGACTGCTAGTTCTTTATTCTGGCGAGGTTTGGATTGAGCTTAGATGGAACCTCTGCGGTTCTTGTGTTACAACAAGTTCAGTCCTGGCTTCAAAAGGAAAAGAACAGGGCTGCTCGATGCGGAACGAACTATCTTGCTACACTGATGTAAATATTTACTGCATTGGCCGGCACATGTATTCCTTATATGCTGGGTAGTTTGTTACGCGAGGGTGGATGTTCCAAAGGCATTTGATTTAATTCTTGTCCATATGCCTCCCTTATACAGATTAATTCTTGTTGATATTAGCTTCCAGTTGGACTTTAAAAACTTCGTTTTCTTCCAAGACATCTGACCCATTGTTGAGACACAGATTTGAGAATGACCGGTTCTTGTGGTGCAGTCCGTGCGTCTCTTGGTTCTTGTGGAGCAGTTATGGGAATGGCCACTAATGCCTATGTTTCAGCCTCACGGTGGCAAGGAGAGTAGTGCTTCCTCAGCCCTCCCATTCCATATTGATTTCCATACTCGGTGGGGTGGTTCTTGTCTTTCCAACCCTTTAGAATGGGTGGTTAGTTTTGTCCATATTTAACTGATAGAGGGGTGGTGTTGCAGCATCACATTGGTCTGAGAAATTCGACTTCAACGGCTAGTGATTGGTTTCTTGTGTTGCAATACGGATTTTCGTGTTTTGCTTGATGAGGGTGGTATTAAATCAGGTCTCAGCTTCCTCAATTTCACGTCGATTGGTTGGTTCTTGTGTTAAACCCATTGCAGAAAACATCGGAGTCTCAATTCTTGTAAGAAATTCAACTTCGATGTCAAATTAGGCTGGTTCTTGTGTTTCCAGCCACTTTGGATGGTAAATTGATTATGCTAGTATTTCAAAAGAAACAAGAAATGAAATGCTACAGACTCTAATTCTGCCAACTCAATTTGAATATAAATGGCTGGTTTTGTGTTTTAGCGTAAGCTTCCTCGTATTTGATATGTTTGGTTCTTGTCGATTACGGCTTCCACGGAGTTAAATGCTTGGTTCTTGTATTCTGACCACTATATTCAGTTGCTGGAGGCGTCTGGTTCTTGTGTACTTGTAGCGCCCATGAGTTTAGATAGGCAAAGATCCCTGATTTAGGGAGGTCAAGGTTTACAGGGTATTAGTCTAATTGGTGGGGGGATCTAGGGTAGTGTTCAACCAGGGTGGCCTCATTGAAGCTCTCGTTCACTTTTTGCATTGAGAAGGGTGGAAGGGGGGGATTTTGTTTTCGTTTTCGTGGGGGGTTTTCCTGAATGATAGGGCAGGGGAAATTCTCTGGTTCAGAGTCATCAATTAAGATATGAAGGGTGGAGGTAGAAGACTCTGGTGCGGTATGCGATGATTCAAGTATGGTAGGGGCTGGCTGGTGGTTGGTTGTGTGGAAGGCTATGAGGTATTTAGAAGCTGGGGGTTTTGTTGGTGCTGCTCCTTAGGAATTTGAGGGGCTTAAATGTTGGAGTCACTGAGGAGGTTTATGGTGGATAATTTGGTAAATGGTTCTATTGTTTCCGAAATCCACAATTGATGGAAGTAATTGGAACTAAGCAAATTGGTGATGAAATTATTTGGATCATTTTCCCTTCTACAGTAGTGTGCCATTTTCTTTAGACAGCCTAGCAAAAATTATGGAATATTGACCCATCTGTCATGTCTTAAATGAGAAAGCAAAAAAAAAGTCGTGTTGATAGACTACTTTGATAATGACCTTGGTCGGGAGTAGTGCCCGGTAAAATCGTGACCTCCGACCGCGAGGTTGGTAGTGGCCGGGGTTAAAACCCCTCTGCCTTTCTTCGAGTCTTTCGGCGGCGAGGAAAACTTCAATTGGGCGTCCCGATGATGTGCTTCCGGTGACGTGAATTACCATCCATAGGGAGAGCCGAGACCTTATGTCTTGCTCACATCCGCAGAGATTGGATACTGCGGCAGCCAGAATAAGTTCTCTGAAGATTTGAGTGGCCCCAGTACTAGGTCATTGTATCCTCGAAACTGCTAAAATGGGTAAACCTTCACTTACTTTCGAAAATTTGATATCTTGCTGGATAATGTTCGGCGGTCACTGTGGTGGCGGGTTCTTCAATGAATGATAAGCTCCTCCACTTCCACTAATTTGGAGGGTTATATCGGGGAGTAATGGTTCATGCGCAGAAGGTGAGGAAATGGGAATGGCGTAGATTGAGGGGAATTGAAGCGAGGTATTATTGTTTGTGTACTTCCCTTCTGTTAGAGTCACGATTAGTAATAATGGCACTTAAATGGTCTTGATGGCTGAAAATATTTTCTCATGAACTACAGTCTAACTGAATTACAAAATATTTACATACCTCACCTTTTATTAGTTGACCAACCGGATATCATGCTTGTCCGTGGTGATTCTTTTTAGAAGGTAGAACTATAATCTGAGGTAAAAGCTTATTTGTGGGGCGATGGTGAAAAGCGGTGTTTGATATAGGAAGAAGGTGAAAAAGAAGTGCTGAACGACTGATGTTCGGCATCGGGAAGAGAAGTCGAGCATCTTGAACGGTATTGTTTAAATCATGTAAAAAAGTCAAACATGTTGAGCGGTGGTGTTTTGACATCAAGTGATGAAAACAGTCAAAGCATTGATGAGCTTGATGGGTGAAAAAGAATAATGAAGGTTGATGACAATGGTTTTCAACAACGAAAAGAAGGCCGAAAACAATTGCTGGGCCAATTGTTTGGGAAATATGGAGGGTGAAAATGATGGTGTAGTGTTAAGGGTAGAGGAAAAGTGTTGAATAATGGTGTTTGACGTCGGAAGTCGGCCGGTGCTAGCAGTGGTGTTCGCAGCATTAAAAGGAAGCAGAAAAACAATTGCTGGCCGGAGTTGTTTCGTCAATGAAGTATGATGAGGAAATAAGAAGGTTTTTGGGTCGTGGTGGGGGAAAGAAGGGTGTAACTTTGGTGTTTCAATAATGGAGAAGAAGGTGGGTTTTTGACAGTAGTGTTCCAGCAACAGTGAAAAGTAGAAAATGGAGAATGGTGGTTATTCAGTCTCAGAAGCAAGTCAAGAGGGTTGACCGGTGAATTTATCTCAATGACATGAAGGTCATCCGGTCGCGGAGTTGTATCGGTGTTCGACATGATTCTTGGTTTCAGCCGGTGTTTCAACATCATGTTTCGTCTTCTACGAGGAAATGGAATGAATCCTCTTACGGTGGGCGATAGCGATGGGGAATCTGCGGAACATCACGTAGCATGGTATTTCTTTGATAGGGGTTATTAGAAAAACGAAATCTAACCTAATCTAATACTAAAAAATCAACTTAAAATAATTAATTACTATTAGGGGTAGAAACCCCCTCAATGAAGAGAAAATGAGTGTTTGCCATGCATGTAGCCTTGAAATCTTCTTTAGAAATAGGTTTATGATACAGACAGAGCCGATGATACATTTACAAATGCTGACGTTCTGGAGTCTCATCGATTGTGAGGAGCCTTCTTGTTCCATTAGGGAAAGCGATATTACGACTTTGGCAGGTCTAACCATCTTGTGCCTGAGTTTCCCGCCAGAAATTCTTGAACGGGAATCATACGATTAGAGCCAAAATTACCTTTCTAGGCGCTTGTTCTTGAGTATTTTGTCATGCCCGATTAGCGGTCTTTGTTGTTGAATTACATTTGTTTGCTGTATGGCATCTAGTCTTTTCACCGTCCGAGTTCATTAAAGGCGTCACCGGCTGGCTGTCGTACGCTCCCGGTTAGATCCAAGGTTGGCATCTAAGCAGTCCTAAAGGTTTTTATCTCAAATTCCATAGGAAGAACAACACTCTTTCCATAGACAAATTCATAGGGAGAAAATCTGGTAGTATTTCTCGGGTAGTTCTAATGAGCCATAGTGCTTCATGGAGCCTGTGGGACCAATCCTTCTACTTTCCTTCTTGTTTTGTGAAATGGCTTTTATTACTTTGTTTGTGCTCACGTCCATTGAAAAGCGTGGTATCTTTGTGGTCATCTTTGTTGAATATAGATATTTAAGAAGAGGTGGCTTTAGAACCCCACGAGAAGAAGGAGATATCATCGTAACTAATTCTACTTGGCATTCCAAATCTGGTGAAGATGCGAATAAAAATTTTACTGTTGCTTCTTGGTTTCTCTTGTGGAGTCGCGGCTACCCATTTAGTCATGTAATGTGAGACTAATTATATAAACTTTTGATTGGATGGAGGATTGATAGATTCTATAAAGTCTAAGGCCCATCTGTCACCAAATCAGTTCAGAAATTTTCTGGGGGTTTAGGGGCATTTCATCTCTATGGTTGGGGTTGGCCTACTCTTTGGCGACTATCCAGACCTTGACATATTTCCTTGCATCTTTGAAGATAAAGGCCAATAGTACCCCATCCTAAAAATTTTATATGTTGTTCTTTTGTCAACAAAATGCCCTCCACAAGGGTCATCATGGCAAGCTTCAATATATCCTTTCCTCAAATAACTACCCGAACACACGCCGGTTCTACGATCAGCTCCTATATGGAAAAAAGTTACCCTTATTCAAGTATGCCGAGCACTTTGATGAACTATGCTTCTCTTCTCTGGTAGGATGATAGGTGTGATGGTGACTTCCACGCAGCTCAATTAGCAATATCTGCATACCAGGTAATTGAGCGGTACAAATAAATATTCATGGAAAAGAATCATCCAGGTTATCATCATTTAATTGTCAATCCAGAAAAGAAATCAGCAACTACATTCTGCCTTTGCACGGTCTGTCTACAATTGGTATATCAAATTCTTGCAATAACAACCATCACGGGTGACTCTAGCATTTGTAATAGATTTATTCATTAAGTACTTGATAGTGAGGTGATCGGTATGGAAAAAACAATCATATTAACCTGATAATGTGAGGTATCTAAATTTGATAATTGCATAAATGCATAGGAATTCCTTCTCTGTGATTGTATAGTGAGTTCAACCGAGGGACATATTTTTGTTGATGAAATATATGGCATAGGGAGGTGATCTTTTTCATGTCCCAAAACAGCTCCTATAGAAGTATCTGAAGCATCGGAGGATATGTGAAAGAGTGTCAATCAGGTCCTCTAAGGATAGGGGTTGTAGATGGCGATCCTTGATTGTATTAAATGCTTCTTGACAGAGATTGGTCAAATTGAATTCAACATTTTTCATCGATAAAAACCAGCGAGGAGAAAGTATTTGGAATTTTTTTAATGAATCTTGGCAATATCCAACATGTCCTAGAAGCTTCTTACCTATGTTTGGGTCTTGAGAGTGGGAAGGTCCTTAATGACTTGTATTTTGGATGGGTCTACTTGAATTCCTTGAGATGAGATACAGTGTCCAAGCACTATACCTTCACTCATCATCATATGGCATTTTAAATGCTTAAGGAAAGTTGTGCTTTGTATGCATCTTTTGAGTACCTTCTCAGGTTTTCGGTGCTTCCTAAAGAAACACCATAAGGAGTAAGTCATCCATAAAGATTTCCACTGGCATAGAGTCATTAAGCATATCGGAAAATTTTCCTAAAACTGCCCTTTGGAAGGTTGTTGTGGTGCATTACAAAATCCAAATGGAAGGACTCTATAAGAAAGGTTCCCCAAGGGGCTGGTGAAGGTGGTTTTGTCTTGATCTTGAGGTGCAATTTTAATGCGGACACTTACTGAAACCATCAAAATGAGAAAAATTTCTTTCGACAGACTATCTAAGACTTGATCAATGAATGGCAATGGAAAGTGGTCTTCTGAGTGGCTTTATTTAAAGCTGCATGTAATCTACACTCTCCATTTCCGTTCTTTTTAGGAACTAATACCAACGGGGAAACCCATTCAGCATCCACGATATGGGATAGACTATCTAAGACTTGATCAATGAATGGCAATGGAAAGTGGTCTTTCTGAGTGGCTTTGTTTAAAGCTCTGTAATCTACACACACTCTCCATTTCCCGTTCTTTTTAGGAACTATTACTAATGGGGATACCCACTCACTGTCTAATATAGGGTAAATAAACCCTGCATTAAGTAATTTCTGAAGTTCTTCCTTCAGGATTTCTCTTAGGTTTGGGTTCATTCGTCGCTGGAGTTGACAGATTGGTCGACAATCTTCTTTAATATATATTCTGTGAGTACAAAGGTCAGGGGAGATTCCCTTCATGTTTGTGTAATCCCATGTGAATGCTTCTTTATTTTCCCGAAGTAACTTCATTAGCTGTTGTGTTTCAGCATCTGTCAAATGAGGGTTTATATTTAATGATTTGTCAGGTTCAATTTCGACCGGTATGCTTTTGGAGGAGATGGTTTTAGGTGTTTGAGGTGGGCTTTCTGTACTGAGGTTTTCTTGATTATCAGACTCCATTATTACAGTTAATTGATTATGAATTTGTGGAGTAACAGAGGAGGTCTCGCAAATAAAATTATTAATGATTTCATCCTCAGTAAAGTCTTTCAAACTTAAAGCTTGTCCGATAGTCAGAAGAGGCTGAGTAGGTTGATCCTCAAAGTCTACCTAAACAGAATTGTCACTACTAGCCAAGGGTGTGGCATGAGGATAAAGTGTGAGCTGCTTCGTTTCATAACCGTTTTAAATCGTCATTGACCCTGATCTACAGCTGATAAAAGCATCTACTGTGGCTAACCATGGTCTGCCCAGAATTAGAGGGTGGCCCCCCAGCTTTGTTTTGGGCTGCAACACTGTAAAATCGACTGGATAATTCCAGGATTCCACAGAGATGCTGAGGTATTCAATGACTCCTTCTGGTTTAATTGTGGAACGATCAGCCAATTCTAGGATGGTAGGGGTCTCTCTGACTTCATCTTGTAATTGTAGCAGTTGTAAAGTCTCTAAAGTCATGATATTGATTTCTGCACCAAGGTCTACTAGGACACGAGGGATTATTGTTTTGCCAACTTGTACTGTAACGGTAGGGTGGCCAGGATCACCATATTTAACTAGGGGAGTCTTGCCTGACATTAATGTAGAAAGATCTCCCATAACATGGACTGTAAGGGGGTCCTTGGTTTTCCTACCAGGATTTTTAACACAGATCTCTCTCATTGTCCTAGCATAAATGGGTACGTCGCGGAGTGCTTGTAAGAGGGGAATTTTAACATATAAATTCTGCAATTCCCCTAGAAGATTAAAGGCTGGTGGTTCAGGTGTTTTGGTTAAGGCTAAACGCTCAGGAAATGG
>SNQJ01S0163253.1:1509-21356 GCA_010110895.2 Picea sitchensis | reverse complement strand
CCTATGTCCAACATAGCTACATTCGATCCTTGCATAGCTCAACTGACCACAACTCCTTTCAAGTGGGGTTGGGATTCCAACCATTGGGTCCCATAGATGTTGCACTTCCCCTTGCGATCACCTCGGTTGACTCATTTCCTGCTCCAACTGAAGATGACAAAGCCACTTGGTTCATTGAGTGGATCCAGAACATCTACCAACAAGTTTAGGATATCCTACAGAAGTCCAATGACAAGTACAAGCAATGCCATGATCAACATCGTGTGCCACATAAGTTTCAGGTGGGCGACAAAGTTTGGTTGCACTTGTAGAAAGAACGCCTTACACGACCTCATCGGAAGCTTCTCCCACTCCGTTATTGACCGTACACTATCACCAAGGCCATGGGGGATAATGCTTTTGAGCTCAACATTCCTCCTTTCCTTGTCCTGCAACCAGTGTTCAACGTGGATCTCCTTCGCCCTTATTTCCCACCATTATTGGACACCTCAGAAGTAGCAGAACAAATGACACCAACAGAGCTCAACCCCGAATGCACACAACAAGCATACAATGATCAGATTGTAGACAGACATATCAAAGGCACTCGACAACAAAGGATCTAGCTTTATCGAGTCGTCAAAGCAGGGCAGCTCCTGCACCAAGGCAAGTGGCTCACCCGGGGCCAAATGCAGCAGAAATTTCCTCATCTAATGGGGGAACTCAATGCAATGGAGACCATTTATTCCTAAGGAGGGAGGATTGATCCAGATGGATATCGGTGGCCACCCACCTTTTCCAACTAGCTGAAAACAACTTTCTGACATTTTTGGCAACTTACTATTTTTAGCAGTTTTTACTTCCGGGGCCATTTTGAGGGCCTAAATGAAGGTTTTTTGGTATCGATCTCCTAAAATATATCCAAAGGCATGAATGATCCCCCAAAATGAATATCCTCGATGATACCTTTCCAACGTTCTATCACATGCCTAAAACGGAGATCGTATGCAAAAGTTACGACCCCGGGAAGTTGATGTACTAGCTTACCCAAACTGGGCCCACATGACTTTTGGCGCTTCATCTCCTAGGGTTAGGTTTTTGGATGTCTATGGTTTTGGCATTCTTTCTTATTGTAAAAAATGCTAAAGCTCATTGTAACCTTCTTCTTGTAGATACCGCGTTGCCATCCCACATCTCTTCGAGATAAGCATACCATTCCAACAAGCTTGTTTCCACTACATTTTATAGTTTAAGCATATTTATTTATTGAATGAAACTAGTTTTACTGTATCTGTTATTTTTGTGTTAATCACTGTTAATAATCTGTATTCATGGATTCTTCTCCTTAAAATCCGGATCAAGTGGTATCATGGCAGTCTGCTCCTTGTCGTCTTAATGCATGTCCCCAATGAGGTGGTACAAAGAGTTGGGTCTTGAGCTTGTTTCTCTTAGGGACAGAAGCTCTAGCATGCCCAAGAGCTGACCTCCATGGCAGGAGAAAGAGATGATGGAGAGAGATCCTTTCAAGCTGATGATTGAAAGGAATCCCTTACATATGAGGAAGAGCGAGGATGGATAGTTCAGCAAATCAACCCGTGACCGCAGCTTAAGCTGACATATCTTCACGAGCGAGCCACCCCCTTCAGCATTACAAATGAAACTTATATTAATATATTTGAAGGTCGGATAGACAAAGATGCTTTTAGACAAGTGGTTGAATCTACTAGAAGGGTATTTTTACGTCCATAAATTTTTGAATAGAGAAAAGGTTACTTTGTGCTCCTCAAAGTTAAACCACCACATGTCAAAGATTGGTGACTTTGTGAGCAAGAACAAAACAAGAAGGGGTGATTTTAGGGGCTAAATTTACGGCTCATGGGCTAATTTTCCATGGTTTTTCAAAATGAGATTAAGCTATTTTAAAATGATTCACCCAAAATTTATAGGATAAGGTATTTTCTGAAGTAAAATCACCGGAATTTTTATAAAAACTATATAAAATGCCAGAAATTTGAATATTTTTACAAAATGTCATGAAGCATTTATAGTTGACATGAATAATTAGTAATATTTGCCAATGTTTCTACATTTAAAAATAAATTTCCATCCTTATAATCATCCATGAAACAGTACATTATTTGGAGTCCGATACACTTTGGGAATACTTGATTCTATTAAGGAACAATACTACCTTATTAGAAGTTATGATATTTTGTATACAAATGGACCACACTACAGTAGGAAAGAGATAAGCGGTGCCATATTCCTAAAATACCTTCCATGCGCACCAAGTTGGGTATCAAATATTGAGCGACATCGGTGCTCAATTATCGTCAATTACTTTATGGATACATCAGACCGAAATGGAATTTCTGGACATCTCATCCTTTAGTGGCGGCCTAGGAGTATACCCGTAAAATCGAGCAAAATCTCAGAGCAAAAGACGCGGCAATTTGGGCTGGGAACCCCTCACAACAAAGCGAGGCGGCTAATAGAACAAAGGGCCAGGAAATATGTAAATTATCAAGACAACCGTTACATGCATAGCGAGAGAGAAGGACACCGAGAGAAATATGCGGAAGTGGTGCAGATTTCATAAGAGCCCTTGGCATAACCTTAGCGACTACCGCTCAAAGCGATGTTGGTGGCGAGAGTAGAAACCCTACGAATCCGGATGCAGATTGACTGCGAGGGGCGAGAACCAAAGGGAGAAAGGCAGTCATTGGCGGTGGAACCCGGTGCCGTTTCTACCACCAATCTCCGGCCACGGTGTCCTCGGTCCATCCATCCATTCCATCCATTCCATTCCATCCTCCTTCCTTCCATCCGCCCAACATCCTCTTCCGATCTCCGTCCATCCATCCATCCGTCCTTCGGCTCCTTTCCACTGTCCATCCATCCATCCTCCCGTCCATTTCCATCCTCCTCCATCCATCCTTCCATCCATCCTCTTCCTCCATCCATCCATCCGTCCATTCCATCCATTCCGTCCATCCATTCCATCCATTCCATCCGTCCTCCATCCGTCCATCCATCCATCCATTCCTTCCTCCATCTCCGTCCATCCTCCTCTCTCTTTCCATCCTTCCTTCCTTCCTTCCATCCATCCATCCATCTTTCCATTCCTCCTCCATTCCATCCATCCATCTCTCTTTCCTCCATCCATCCATCCATCCATCATCCTTCCATCCATCCATTTCCTTCCATTAATCTTGCTCCATCTTTCAAGTGGGACTATTTTAAGTCTTGTGTGATAGAGATTTTACATCTTGAGCAGGTTAGATGTAAAAACAACACTCCATTGGGATTTGGAGGAAAGAGATTTATATGCAACAACCATAGAATTTATGAGGTCAAAGGGAAGGATAATTGGTATGCATGTTGAAGAAGAGTTTGTATGGACTAAAGAAATCTCTAAGGTAGTGGTATCTGAATTTTGGCGGTTTATGTGAGAACAAAGGTTATAATATATGTCATTAGGATCAATGTTTATTTTAAAAGGCTAGAAAATGGAAGCTATATTATCTTACTGTAGTATGTAGATGACATGCTTGTTTGAGGGGAGTCTAATATCACGGGGATATAAATGTGCTCAAGAAGAAATTAGCCAATTCATTTGCGATGAAGGTTTAAGATGCTGCAAAGAAAATCCTTGGTATGATAATAACAAGAGACATGAAAAATCCTAAACTGACATTGTCTGGTTAGTACATAGAGAAGGTGTTGGGAGGTTTAGAATCTGAGAATGCAAACCAGTTAGTACACCTTTGGCTGGCATTTCAAATTAACTAAAGGAAATGTGTCCCAAGACATGGGAGGAGATAGGAGAATGCATGTCCTAGGGTCCCATATTCTAAATCAGCGGTTGGCTTGATGTATGCAATGGTTTTGCACAAGACCAAATATTACACAAGCAGTGGGAGTTGTGAGAAAGAACATTAGGGGGCAGTAAAATAGTTTCTCAGGTATTTGAGAGGTAAAGTGGATTCTCAGGTATTTAGGAGGTACTACTACACATGCATTATGTTTCGGAGGTTCAAACACTATTCTACATGAGGGATATGTTGATTAGGATATGGAAGGTGATAAAGGCAGCAGGAGGAGCATATAGGGTATGTTTTACTATAAGTGGAACAACAATAAGTTGGATTTAGAAGAAGCGTAAAAGGTTTTTACTTTCAAAAGCAGGAAGGCGAGTATGTTATTTTACTTCTGAGGAGGCTAGTAGAGATGATTTGGTTACAAAAGGTTTATGGAGGAATTAGGAGGAAAGAAGAAGGAAAGTCTTAGGTTTGTCATGGCAGATGGGAGTGTCATTCACAGAACTGGGATGATCACAGGTTGGGGTACCACTTCATACCAGTCCCACCTTGGAAAGATGGACAGTGAGAGAGCAGGAAAGATACATACTAGCGAGAATCTTGCAAACATGTTAACAAAGGGAGTTACGAGGGAGAAATTGAGGTTCCTCCGGTTCAGTTGGTCTTCAAGAATAAAGAAGAAGATGAGAAATTTTCGGGTCTAAGAAGGTTTAGAGTCCGGCATATACAACAACGATGGAGTTGTTGAAGTCCCAGTCTTCAAGTGGGAGATTGTTAGTTGTGGAAACCTAATTATCTTCCCGATTTAGAGGCCTTTTACTTTCAGTAGTGTTTATACCTTGGAAGTGTACCCAGTATGTACCTCTTCCATTGAAGTGCGGAGAAGTACCTAAATGAAGTCACAGAGATATCCCAGTTGGGGGCAACTGAATTGTTGAAGGTTTTGGGGGCGAATCCCCCGAAGAAACAATTACCTTGTAAAGTATATTGTATTTCATTGTAAATATAGACCATTCATTGGATGCATAGATCTAATGGTAGAGATTATGTTAGGGTTTTCCCTAGAAGGAAACCCCTCTTTTATGAGAGAAATCTGTGCGGCTGCTCTTATGGTGGTGAATAATTGTATTCTGAGAATTTGTGAGAGAAAGAGGAAGTTATGATGGGTTTGTTGTAGGTTGTATCCAGTTCATTTCTTTGAATGGCAAAGGAAGATACAGCAATTTCTGGTGGAGATATGTAGCCCAAGCTGGGTGAACCACGTAAATCGTGTCTCTCTTGTATTATTGTGTCTTACATTGACTTGTTTTACGCATTTTGTTTTATTTTATTATTCCATGATCCTGTTTTTCTAAAAACGGATGATGACGAGGAAGAAGAGCCTCTTCCATTCATCGATGTGGGTAAAAGGCACTTACTTGCCTTCATGCGTTATGAGTAATTTGTAAAGAACCTCATCTCGGCCGAGTTCATCAAGCGGATGACACTACCAACAATGCCACACCCACAACAATACACCATTGGATGGCTTCGCAAAGTAAGTGATCTCTGTGTCATCCAACAATTTTGATTGTCATACGACATCAAGCCCTTCAAAGAGACAAGGTATTGTGTGATTTTGATCCTCTCGAAGTTGTGATGTTCTTTGGAGCCCAACCTTATTTATGGAAACATCACATACTTGTATGAGTCTAGGCCTCATAGTGTTATTATTACTTTGAGCGATTAGAATTATGCATGATACCTGAGGCAGTCCCACTTATTTTTATTTCCTTGATCTCTTCTAAGCAATGTAGGAAGGTCATCTACGCCAAGTGGGGAATTTTGCCTTCTTCATGATTCGCTCTAAGAATAGAGAAAGATCGCAGCCACATCCAAAGTCTCTACAGACGACCTATCCACACAACAAAAGAAAGTAGATAAGGTCATGGAAGAATGCTGAGATATCTTCTCCTCACCTAAAGGGGTACCTCTTGCACTGACGGGTCAAGCACCCCATCGATCACGACCTTGGCACCACCCGGATTGCATAATGGGCCAGTTTATCATCCCTCTTTGTTAGAGAATGAGGAGATCAAGCAGAGGATCAAGAGCGCACCACAAGGTGCACATCTGTCCTAACTCATCACCTTGCGGGAGCCAATGCGTCTTGAGTACGAGGAAGAAAGATGGAACAGCTGACTCTATAGATTCTGAGGCTCTGAATAAAATAGTCAAGAACCGGTACACGATTCCCTAAATCAATGACCTCTTGATCAACTCATGGGGGCCAAATACTTCGATAAAATTGATCTGAAGTCTAGCTAACACCAGGTCTGATAGAACAGACAGATGTATAAGAGACCACCTTCAAGTCAAAGGAAGGACTTTTTTTGAATGGTTGGTCATGCCTTTTGGTTTGACAAATGCTCCAACCACTTTCATGAGGATGATGGGCGATATCCTGCAACCATTCCTGTATACTTTTGTAGTGGTGTATCTGGATGACATTCTAATTTACAAGCAGACTTGGGCGGGTACTTGCAGCATATTGTGAGGTTACGCAAACCACAACGGCTGACACAAACCTCCTTCAACCTAGAAATTGCTTCTTGACATGGGCGGTGTCATTACAGGCTACATCATTGGTCGGCCATGACATACATGTGGATCGACCAAGATCCTAAGTCATGTTGACTGGCCCGGTCCAAGAACACTCCATGAGCTTTGGGGCTGCTAGCTGCCAATTTATACCTTAGGTTTGTGTTGGGTTTCTCCCTTATTGCATGGGACCTCAACCAAATAGCGGGGGTGGTTGTAAGGTGAAATTTGCATGGGGGGCGGTCCCAACAACAAGTTTGATGATTTGAAGGCGGTGTTGTGCTCAACCTAGTACTTTCACTACCAAAAATGAAACATCCCTTTGAGATCGAAAGGATGCTTCGGACGAAGCTATGCTATGAAGTTGTTCTCACTCATCCCTGACCACCACAGTGGCGTATAATAGTGAGACACTATAATATTTTTTAAGTAAGTACCCTACTTATGACGAAAGTAATACTCCATTGTGCAAGAATACCTCCAGTGGAGATTGCATTCTTGGGAGGAGAACGATCCTCCAACACCGATCATAAGCCAACTGCGGTTCATCTGGAACCTGAGGAAAAGCGTAGAATGACCGCCATCAAAAGTTGTCCACATACGCAACAATTCCACCTCAACATCAAGTATAAAATAGGAGGCACCAATCATGTCATTGATTACCTCAATAGACCACCAATCACAACACTCACCACGGTGATAGAATCCTGCGACCATGAGACATATGGATGGCCTCAACTCTATGAGACAGACCCGGCTTCACCACCACCTACCAAATGTTGGGGCAAATCACGGTTGTCAATAATTTCCATCTTCGGGGTGGATTGTTATGTCGTCTGGGCCACATCTATGTTCCATCAAGTGAGTGGCGAAGTTGATGCGGGAAGCCACTACATTCGGTGTAGAACCTTCATCGTTCAAAGATGAGTGGTGATGCTGAGAAAATATCTACTACGTCGAAACTTTGTGGAGGTCGACAAATTATATCCAGGTCCTACAGCATGCAGCTGTTAATAAATGACCACTAAGAAATCAGGCTTGTACACCCCTCTTCCTACTCCACGGCGAGGGCCATGGGAATCCATCTTAATGGACTCCATGTCGGGCCTCCCATCAACCAAAAGGGGAAATGACTATATTTTTGTAGTTGTTGATCTCTTTTCAGATAATGATTAGTTTGCACGCAGAAAGAGCATCCTACTTGACCCTTGCCAGGATTCTTCTTTAGAAAAATTTGGGTACATTTGGAGATCCCTGAAACCATTATATCGGATCCAGGATAGTCAATTTCTCCAACATTACGGTCGAGCCTGGTCACTAATGGACTCAAGCTCCGCAAATCCATGACCTTCCACTGATTGGATAATGGCCCGGGGTTAATGCATCGAATGATTGTGCATATCCTTAGCATTTATAATTCAAAGAATCCTAGCACATGGGATGAGAGCCTTCCTATAGTTAATCCAACATAGCTACAACAGACCTTACGCAAGCTCAATGACCACAACCTTTAAGTGGGGTTGGGATTCAACTCAGTGGGTCCCATACAACGAGCAATGGCACCAGAGCTCAACCCGAATGCATACAATAGGAATCTAATGATTATATTGTGGACAGATAGATCAAGGCCACTTTCGACAACAAGGTTCCATGCTATCCAATTAGATCAAGCGAGTGACTCACGCACCAAAGGCGAGAATTAGCTCACCGGAATAAGTGATGAAATTTCCTCATCTAATGGGGACCTCAGCGTAATGGGACCATTTATTTATTCCTAAGAATTGATCTAGATGGATGTCGGTGTCCACCTTTTCAACGAAGCTCAAAACAGTTTTTCGACATTTTTGGCAATTTACTATTTTTGGAGTTTTACTTAGGGCCATTTTGAGGGGCCTAAATGAAGGTTTTTTTTTTTTTTTAGATAGAGGTTCTAAATTATAGAAAAAGGAATTATTTATTCCCAAAAATGAATCTCCTCGATGATACCTTTCAACTGGGCTATCATACACCTAAAACAAAAATCATATGAAAAAGTTACGACACAGGAAGTTGATGTACTAGCTTACCCAAATGGAGATACCTTGAATTTTGAAACTTCATCTCCACAGGGTTAGGTTTTGAATGTCTAGGGTTTTGGCATTCTTTTCTGATTATTAAATTCACTATAGCCTCGTGTAACCTTCTTCTATGCTTGTGAATCGCAGCATTTGCCGATCTCATCTCTTCTGGGAATAGGCCCAGGCACCATTCCGATGAAGCTTGTTTAAGCTACATTTTAGGTTCGAAACATTATTTAGATTTATTGAATGAAAACCAATTTTACTATATCTGTTATTTTGTGTTAAGCTTCTGGTAATGTCGTATTCATTTAGTTCTTCTCGCCAAAATCCGGATCAAATACTATCAACAATTTGGTAAATGATTATCAACCATATAAATAGTTAAAGGACAAATATTTCCCAGACGGAAAATGGTTCGAACATCTACTCTTCTAGGACATATGTGCAGATTAGAAGAGAATGGATCTTGTATCACTTTCGGTGGTATGGTGACATATCAATATCATGTCTGATTACTCCGGATGGAGTATGGTTTGAGATGTTGCGGTGATGACAAGCGATGGTGATGATGATGATGCTCATGATCTAGTCATGAGATAGTGTAGGCTTGACTATATTGATGCTACCAATTGAATGATATGTTTTTGTGCTCAATACCAATACCTATAATTCCTCCCTAACTAGGAGGGAGTGCTGATATTATGTTAGGGAGGTAATTTACCTCCACATGTAAACTTATGAGAATAGAGATACTCAGGAAGCAAGAAACCATAATAGGTTGGATAATAACCCTATAGATTACTTGCCGGCTCAAGAGACCAATTTTATATTAGTGTTAGCCTCAAAGAAGAATTGACCCAGGAAAGGAAATAACAATATCTTGAACAAGCGGATACAGTGAAATTGACCTAGGAAGTTAGCAAATTACTATAAATGCGGGGAGGCAGGTCTTCATTCTTGCGAATGATCTCATAATTCTTGAGGAGCAACATACTGCTTGGCGGTACCCAGTTTGTGTGAAGTTTGGAGGAGAGCTACCCGGTGCAAGCTGCTATGACTAAGCGATTCGTTTTAACTAGAATATCTCTTGTCTGGGTTTGGACTATCGATCAACTCTTGTTGATGCGCTACCCTTGGGGAAATGTACACTACCAATGGTTATCTAGCTTAGGGTTTGCTTTTGGAGTGATTATCTATCAAGGTTAAGGTGCTGGAGGGTGGCTTGACCCTATGGTTGGGTGACAATAGAGATATTGTCAATGGTAAAATGAGCATCCATTATATTCTAACACTGTGTACTAAGGCTCTCTATCTATTCTGTCATAATTAATTTTAAAATTCATGGGGCTTTGTTGTCAGTCCGGGATGCCGGTCTTCTTTTTGTGGCTCAACTCATGTTTTTCATTTGGATGTTTCACGATATGCCCTCCATTCGAGAACCTCCTGGTTAAAACTTTCTCTGTAGTCATTCCTAAGTTCACTTATGGTAATCTCTATAGGTATGGGTTGCATTTATAATACTCTATTTTGATTAAATGATGAGCCTTCGAAACTACTAACTCTTGAAAAGGTTACACATCCAACTTACTGTGAAAATATTTTCATTCTCGAATTAAAAGTTGTAAAGTCATAAACAAAATTCTTGTGGTCGCGGTAAGGATTTCCTTACTGTTGTGTAAAGTTTCATAATAAATATATTTAATTTACTTGTACTTTTAGAGGAATTATTACAATCCTAAGGCTCCCACTGTCTATAATTATTCCAGAACTTAAAAAAATTTGAAGAATTTACCCTTACCCTCTGTTCTGCAATACTGTGGTCAAATTTCACTTTGTTCGCATAAAAGTAAAAGAACTTTAAATAACCAAAATTCTATTCTTGATTGTGTTTTCTTTAACCTCGATATGTAGGTTTAGATAATCTATGAGAATAATATGTCGCCATTTCTCGTGATCCAAAACGGGATTGTGGAACATTTTTACGTATGCACTCTTTATAGTTTGGGTTATATAATATATAAATATCACATGTTTAAAATGTTCTAACTGTTTGATACATTATGAGAAATTGATTTCAATTTTGTTCAGTTTCAAGACTAATGATGGGACCCATATTTCCTTGCGAGGGTAACCATCAGTATTTTCTATGTCCACTCCTCCCCTTCGGACTATGGACAGATCACTTCAGTGATGTCGATGGGAAATGCACCCATGCCAACCTCAAGATAAGTGTTTTTCATATGTGGAATCTTCACTATTTTAATTTAGTAGATTATTTGAACATTGCTATCCTTAATGTTTAGTACACTGCTACAGCTTGTCTCCACACTAATTACTAATTCTTGGTTTCCTTGCAGGATTTAAACATTCACAGTCAACGGATTCAGGACAATGCCTTGATTGAAAAAGGTATTCGAATTCCGATTCTAGTGTTTATTTTTAAAGTTCATATTCGGGTTTCCAGTGGTACTGGACTCTTACCCAGGGTACTTTGTTTGTAAAAATTTGGATCCAAAGCCTATAGCTATACAGATCATATATTATTTTATGTTTAAAGAGCATGCGAGATTTTTCTTCAACTAAGCGAATACTATTACAAAATCCGGCGGAGTCTCGTAATATGTATTTATATAACTTTGAAAACTTTGTTTATGGTTTTTTGTGGTGTAACCGAACTGTAAATTGTTATGTCTTTGGTACAGTCTTATCAATGGAAAATTTACTTGAAGTTTCTCATGTGTCCAAAGCGTCGATAATATTTATGTACAAGAGTACTTAGATGTTTATATAGTTAGAAATTACGTACAAAATACATACATATAGATATAATTCTATTCTTGCCTTTGTTTCCATAATTTCGTTTGGCTTTTACCACAAGTCAATGTCCCTTAAATTAAAGCCTATATATATATATATACATGGTAATGATTATCGTTTCTAGGCAATAGTTTTTATTTCCTTTAGCTTGACTGCATATCCTATGTACACGTATCTTTATATAACTCAACTTCCTTAACAACTAACATACACAATATCTTTCTTACTTTACTCAATGAATAAAATCAAATTGTAAGGCTTATTCTACACTTCCTTTCATTCTACTAGCTATTAATCAATAAAACAATTCAACAAGAAATAGGTAGGGGTATGCTCGAACAAAGTGTTGGGACAACAAATGGAAGAACCGAGTTCCACCAAGTATAGAACATAACAACCAAACTACTTGCTCTGATCACCTATCACGATCCTTAGATCCATAAGGGTGAATGCCAATGCTCATAACAACAAATAATTCCCCTTGCCTCACACTCAAAACAATGCTCCCTTAACAACAAGTGATATCTTTTCCCATCATTCTAGATAGCATCACGCCTCCTCCCATATGCTCTATATGCAACAAGCCTCTTGTTCCTAGGTCTTTTCCCCAGCAGAGTTTTTGTGACTTCGGAATCCATGATTTTGGGGGGCTATGGCAAATTCCTCATTTTCCAGTTGTAAAATTCATCCTTGAGGTAACTCAAATCCGTTCCCCACTCATGGAGTCATGAATTAGAGCTAATTTCAGCCTGCTTGTTCCATTTTTTCCTTCAACAATTAATATAAAACTATTTTTCTCTTACAAGTGTCATAGTCAAGAAACATTGGTTGGGAAAATAAAATTTTTTTTTTTTTCCCAATAGTCCCACAATAATTAATTACAATTAATAAAATTCCAAATTGAATGGCAATAATTTTCCAAATAAGAATTTTGCCAAAAATGGAAATAAATTCCTAAATTACATAAAAATTTAATAATAATTTATTTTTAGGGGATATTTTAAGCTGGGTAATTACAGTTCGCCATTAATCCACCTTAAAACTCGGTATTCATGAAGCCAAAAGACAAATCCCATTTGAGTAGCCAGTAGGGAATTTGATTCTTCCCCCTCCACATCCCAACCTAGATCCATCCCACAGCGGATCTGACTACAAGAACACATGTCGGGGGTGTGGAATTGACTGCTGAATTTCACTTTTTGGCTAAAGATATCTTCCCTATATCGAGGCGATGAAATTGGACTCTAGGAGTCAAATTTTCCCTCTATATGTTCCCTCGGACCTTCCACTTCCCTGATTTCACTTTGAAATTTCAAGCTCATTATATTCCCATCCAAGACCTTCATTTCTTCTTTTAGAAACCACATTTCACCATTACCCTCATCCCGATTAACCCGGATCGCGCAAATGCCAAAAAATGCCCCGGTTAGGAGTTTGCTTGAAATAGGAGAGTCGAGGAGTGAAGCTCCCCACATGGAGGCTTACCAACGTGAAGTCATGAAAAACCTTTTGGGTAAGCGCTTGGTCACATGGAAGGTTGCACATAACCTCAAGGCATCAAATTGATTACATTAGAATTCGTGCTTGTCTAAGAACATTCGTGGGTGTCGGGCCTCATCCTGATCCCAATGAAGGGAGATTCACGGAGAATGAGAGTGGTGGTTGAGACCTCATCTCAACACATAAATGGAAGGCATGGAGGCTACGACTGTGGGGATTGAACCGTCAACCTGTGGTACTCTTGTGAACATATTTTCTTGCAAAAACCATGTTGATATGAGCTCGCATTTGACAAAATAATGCCCTCACAGTCTGACAGAGAAGACGTTGATTGAAAAATTTGAATGCAACAATATGATCACATTCCTAATGGTTGCAATAGTTCTTCTTATATATATGTGGTTTTGATATTTTGTAAAGGTCAAATAGTTGATCTAGGCTCCCTTATTTTGTAATATTTTTATGAAGAACAATGGTTCTCACGGTTATGCATTTGTTTTTGAGACATCTTGGTTAATCTAAGTCAACTTTCTTTCTCCATCTTATTTTTTTTCCTCGATGCGAGATAATTCATGAATAGGCCGATTCACATGGATTGTTATGACCGTATTATGTTAGATGTTATATTATAATGTTGTTATAATTTCTTTTAGTTTCTTTGAAGAGTTGAATTCAAGGATATGGCATTTAGGAACATAGCAGGATCTTTGGAAGACTGATGTCCACAACAAAACCTACACTCTCCTAACAAACTCTTCCCTCATTGCCCTTACTCCAACCCGTGGCCGAGATTTGATTCCATGCCTCGATTGCTACATACATACCAGGTCCAATTTCCTAAGTTAAAATGATATCATCTCAATTCTGCGCCCATTTGATCTCTTTAAAAACAACCTGTGACATAAAAAACTGATGGGTTCACAGACACCCTCTACACCAATTGAAGGGGTGACTTCTAGTGCTAACATTTTACGGCGCGTTGAGGAACAAATTTGAACATTTCCACAGGATAGAGCGACAAAAGAGCTGATTAGAGGTGCATCATGTGCTTACTTTGGCATCCCAAAGTGGTGGGAGGCCTTTGATAAACAATTTTCAAATGCATCCTTAAACTCTTGTGTGTTGTGCTCCATTTGCATAGCCTTGTTCTGACTGATCTGAGCAGGTTATGTTTGGAGATGATCCTCTTGGCTGAAATGATCAACGCAGTTCTGTCCTTTACCACGATAGTTTGGAGATGAGCAGTTGGACATAATTTATAAATTCAATAGCATTTTGGGACCATTCGGAGGGCTTCTTGGCTAATGCGCCGGTAACAATAATTGCACCTTCTAGAGCCATTAGCATCCTATGTAGATCTTTGTCCTTACATAAATTCAAATATACTGCCACAGATTTGAAAAGCAACCTCTGTAGCAATTGCATCCCATATCACATGTTTGGCTCCCTATAATAGTGTTTTTTCCCTTTAACCTGGTTTTCATCTTGCTCACTCTCTCTTACCAAATATTTATTATCTCTATGGAGTTGAGTACATCTTCTCATCTTTCCTTTCACATTTCTTATTTCCAACTTTCTGCCAGGCCTCTTTGGGACCCTTGGTCCTTGTTTTAAGATTACACCGGGACCTTAGCAGGAATAACCCCTCGATTTGACATTACTCTATATTAGGAAGGCTGTGATATCCATATACGGTGTACTTCCATGCTTGTGACCAATTCTCTTTCTCCTTTTCCAAGTACAACACTTTAGCTTTGTAATTGACTGCCTCTTGTCTGAATGTTTCCTTCTCTTATTCCAAAGCCGTGTTTGGTATACGTGGATGATAAATAGGGACATCTTCAACTTTTACCTTTGAGCTGGATGTGCTATCTTTCTCATCTAAGGAATCTTTTATCCCTTGAGGGCATTTAGATTCTAACCTTTTGACCTATGTCATCCAGGCTTTCCTGGATGCATTTTCCTTCTTCAATTGTCCATCTAGTTTGAGTGGATGTGTTGTCAATATTGCAACCCTTAGACCTAATCTTAGATAATCAAAATATAGCATGTTGCTGACATTCCTGTGGAGACTTTACTTTGTCAGGGGAACTAATATTTTCATAGTGCATTTTGATCTGGAACCTGTATCATCATCCAACACTTGCTATATTAAACATATTTATTTCCACATCCTCGACTGAGAGTAAAGAAGCCTTATGCTTTGAGTAGTCCTTTCTACTTCAGGTAAAGGTCTCTTATTTCACTGTTATACTTTCCTTCACAGCATACTAGTTCATTAAATCTTCCTTAGACTGATAAACTACCCCAGGTGACTTGCTATATACATGTTTCTTGCTACTGAAAAACCCTTGTGCTGCTTTCACTTTGTGGCATGCTTCTTGTAACAACATCTTCATTCTGGTTTCACCTTCCACCATCTCCATCCATGTCTTCCCTTTGGGCTCACTTCTTCTTCTAGGTTGACTATTTTAGAGAATGATGAGGTACCATTTTCTTGAGAGTATCTTACTGGCTATTAGCACCCAAGGCCTCTGAATTGCACCTCTTATCATAGACACACATTTTAGGAGCTTTGAAAACCAACCTATGGGAAGGTTTTTGTGTTGAGAGGCTATTTCTGTGTGTTTTTTCTGATCATGTTGTAGGAAATTTGACCTCCATAGGTATTGTTGTCCCTCAACCAAGTTTTGAGAATGTACTTGGTCATAGTTGACTGTTTGGTACTTGGACTGCCTATCAAAGGTGGAGTGCATAGTGAGGAATCTTGAGATCTCCACACAACACATGGAACCTTTTAGGTTTTGGGAGGGAATATGTAACGGGAAAAGGATGTCATCCCTTGTTTAGGCCTTTTCTATGTATAAATAGAGGTCTAGGCCATGTGAAAGATGGTCACTTGTCTGATGGGTAGTGATGTACATAGTTGGATCTATGTGATCAAAAGGTATATGTATTTGTAAGAGCTCGTACATCTTTGTAATAGTGTTGAGTGCGAGAGTGTAGAAAAACTTAATTAGAACCTACGAGGAAAAATGATCTAGTGAGTTACCTGATCTCTTGTCCTATCTTGGAGTAAGGGTCATTGAAGCTCAGTGCTGTAAATGCTTGACTAAAGATAATAAAAGAAGACTTTGTGGATGTAGCCCTAGGGTAAGGTTGAACCACGATAACTCTGTGTGTTATTGTCTTTGATGTGTGTTTGTCTCTCTCTTGCTAAGTGCTCATTATGTTTGGAATAGATTTATTGATGCTTTGTGCTTATGAGATATGAATGCATGCTAGATATGATACATAAGATGCTAAGTGCTTAATCCATTAGGTATAACCTATTTATCATTGCTAAGTGCTAGATATGAATAATTATTGCTTTGTGCTTTATGAGAAGTGTATTAATGAATGTATGTTGGGAAATAGCGATGCTAGAAGTGTGATGTAAGCAAGATAATCCTTAGATGCGTGTCCCAGTATGGTTCATGGAGACTTGAGTTCCCTACAAAACCACCTCTGCCTCTACCTGAGGTGAGACTTCATCTTCTTCCCTTGAGGTGTTGCCCGAAAGGACGGTGGTGGGGCTTTCTTTGAGATTAGCTCTTGAGTGTTGAACCACAGGTCTTCCTATATATAAATGGTTCTTTTAGGGACACAGGCTGTGATTGTTGAGGCCCGAAGAAGAATATTTGTGTGAACTAATCTCTGTGCATAGATCACATTTGCCCTAGTGTGTGATGTGCAATTTGACCTATGAAGCTTTGTGACAAGAAATAAAGGCCAGATTTGAAGAAGAGAGGTGGGATATGAGAAGAAAAATAAAAGTGAGATCTATGAAAGAAGAGGGTTAGACATGCAAGAAAGAGGTAATATTTGTAAGCTATGTGCTTTGATAAAGGTAAGAATGGTTAAAAGTCTTTAGATCTAGAAGCTTTGTGCTCTATAGAAGTAAGATAAATTGAATTTTTGTTTCTAAAAGCATGGATCTAGGTATGTTTGATAGATTCATCCTAACTAGAAACTAGGGCATTAATAGATGAAACAAATTTTTATATGAATAGATCTAGCCATTATAGTGATAGATATGTTATACCTATGCATAGAAAAATGGTGCGCTCTTGAGTGTTGAACCCTGGGTCTTCCCCTATGCCAACAAATGGTTCTTTTGCCGGGACCTGGAACTGTGATTGTTGGGAACTGAAGAAGAAGAATATTTGTGTGAACTAATCTCTGTGCATAGATCTGTTGCCCTAGTGCGCAGTATTCTGTTTGACCTATGAAGCTTTGTGACAAGAAATAAAGGCCAGATTTGAAGAAGAGAGGTCAGATATGAAGAAAAATAAGTCAGATCTATGAAGAAAGAGGTTAGACATGCAAGAAAAAGGTAAGATCTGTAAGCTATGTGCTTTGATAAAGGTAAGAATAGTTAAAAGTCTTAGATCTAGAAGCTTTGTGCTCTGTAGAAGTAAGATAAGTGAACTTTTTTGTTTCTAAAGCATGGATCTAGGTATGTTTGATAGATTCTGTCCTAGCTTCAAAACTAGGGCATTAATAGATGAAACAAATTTTTATATGAATAGATCTAATAAGTATAGTGATAGATATGTTATACCTATGCATAGAAAGAATTTTGGGACTAACCAATGGATGCAAGATCCTAGAAAGAATTTTTTGTAGGCTAACCGTTATGATCGTAGCACACAGTACCTGAAAAGTTGGGGATCATTGAAGAGAAAGAGAGGATTGACTGTTTGTTACAATTCAAGAAGGCCCGGGCATCTTGCTAAGGAATGCCCTGGGCGAAGATATATTGTTGTAAGGCTATGGACCATGAAGTACTGGATTTCCCTAGAATGATTGCTAGGCTTGAAAAGTTGAATATAGAGAAAGCAGGAGATCAAGAGACCAAGATTATAGAAGAAACCCAAAAATAATCAGAAAAGATATTTCTACAGATGAGAGATACCTTGAATGACCACCGACATGTTAGGCTATCAGAGATCTTCAAGAAGAAAGAAGAGATTGAAGTGAGAATATGAGACTTCAACATTGACTGTGTTTTGGATAAAGAAACACATGTGAACATTATGACATAAGGAACCTGGAAAGATATAGGAAGACCCGACATGACCCCTTCATTAGGAGGAATAGGGTTATTCAAAGGAAAGTTGGTAAACCTATGTGGAAAGCTCACTTAGATATCTATGAATGCTCATGGAGCTTCGATAGAAGAATATTTTGAGATTGTTAAGTTTGAGGAGGACAGCGCCTCGTTTACTATGTTACTTGGTAAACCTTGGATTGAGAAAGATCAAGCCAGAAAACAGGAAGCAAAAAAGGACCTAGAACAACAAAGACAAGAGTTAAGAGACTTCTTGACTAGAAGGATCACGTAGTTGATTGAAGAACGAGAGAACAAATCAAGGGTTCTTGACCCCAGAAACTTGGATGACGAAGTTGACAGAATGCTAGAAGAACCATAGAGGACCGAAAAATATGTTGGACAAGTAATACCCATGGATTTGAAGAAAGAATCTCAACACTGCAAAGTTACCATGCCAAGAGAAGAAAATAATCAAAATGAAAAAAGGATGACTGAGACGAAGCTCACTAGGAATAAGGCTAGAAAACTCATGAAGAAGAAAGTGAAGTTGGAGAAATTACAAAACGTTCCAGAAGAAACCCCACAGAAGGAAAAGATGTAGAATCTGAGCTTCACCGAGATAGCAGAACAATGACATATGGCAATTCGCCATGTTGAAGTAATATAGTCGTTAGAAGACGATATACTCGTTCCGTTGATGTCCTGAACGACTCGAAAGAAAGTTATGACCTATTACCTAACCGTTAGACTATGCCATAATGGATAGATCAAGAGTTAATGGAACCTCCTATCCGTTGCAAGCAGTCTATTACAACTTTACTTACTTATCCCATCACGCCATGCCCGGAAGACACTTTTTCCAATTGATATCTTGAGCTCACAGAATACCCGCATTGTGGAATAGTGACTACCTCACTTTTCTCTCTACTGGATTATGATACCTTCATCCCATTGACAACCTGAGAAAGTGATCCTGAGCTTACATGTTTGACGAGCTTAGCGCAGTAGAAGAATCGATGAGAGAAGTACTCGCTAGCTTAAGAACCAAAAGAGTTATGTTGGAAAGAGGAATTTCCACTGAAGTCCATGCCTCGTCATCAAGAGGAGTAGAAACTTCTCCATCCACTTCTCGAGCTAGACCATCCCAATAGACCGTCGAGAAACACACTAAACATAGAGATGATATCGCGAATGCCAAACTGATCCCAAGCATCCTTCCCTCTTACATACCTCCTCCAAAAGGTGAAATCAACCATGACAGTGTGCCCCGAGATTATGACTATCCTATGATCATTGTGTACCTACCGAAGGGTGTACATGCAGTTCACACCGAGTATACCAAGCTCGCATCATTGAAGTTTTTCGACTTCAACCTTAGTGACCAAAAATCCTACAGTATGCTTGCCTCGCACAAGTATCTGACAATGACAAAGGGGAAGAATTCCAGGATCGTCCCTCACCAATAGACGATGAAACTCGTGCAACCAACCTTACTTAATGTAATGAAGATTCCACACTTTGGCAGGCACCAGGAGGTGAATGCTTGTGTAAAATTTCTACTCATGAGCTACCATGGAGGATATCTTTGGTTGAACCAACGTATAATGATTGATCCAACACTGATCAATCAGATCACCGGTTGAGCATGTAGGGCCCTGACCCGCAAGACTATGACCCTGGGAAGTCCCCAGATAGCGCTCTTTCATAGAAGATTAAGGAGGCTTATGGAAATGTTGAAAAAGGTCCACGAGGTTACAAGGTAACCTCTATTGATAGTGGCGCAGTGTGCCTTTCTTGTCAGATGATCGCAGGAAAGTTATTCCACAAGAACAAACTGACACAAGTATCTGGGTTTGTAGTTGATCTCGTAGGAAAATGCGTAGGAGTCCAAATGAACTAGATGAAGTACTTAGTGGATCAAATCGAATTGGATTTCAGAGAATCACAAGACAAAGGATATGAGTTCCACTTCAGCTGGATTCTCATCCTGATTGC
>SNQJ01S0163251.1:21366-37649 GCA_010110895.2 Picea sitchensis | reverse complement strand
TAAGTATTATTTACATTCTTTACATTATCATACATATGAGCACCAACTCATTGTGTGGCTACAACCTCTGTTTTGCAAGCTGCAACTTGCTGAGAGTACCAACTCTCTGTTTTTCTCTAGCACCCACTAGAAGGAAGCACCAACTCCCTGGATTCTCTAGCACCAACTAGAAGGAAGCACCAACTCCCTGAGTTCAAGCACCCACTTGAACCTATGAGGACAACAGTCCTCCCTAGAACCTCCCTACCACCCTGTTTTATAAATATTTGCTACTAAAATGCATTACAGTGATATAATGTTCACCAATGGCTTACCAGACTCATCATTGTTCTGCTGCATTTCGTTGCTCTGTCTGCCTCACTACCTTCCTGCACACATGACTTGCGTTGTCTGTTCTTCTGCTTTTTATGCTCTGTGCGCCATGTCCATTCACTGCACAGTTCCTCTTCTGTTCAATTCAGCTGCTGCACTCTGATCTTTCTTCATGCATAAATCACCTTCAACAACGACAATCACAGCTACACCAACAGCAACAACGACCACATCTCTTCTCTGTACTGTGTATTTATAGCTCTTGTGCACCTTCTGCATGCAATGCACGCAATACCTCTACATACTCACACCGTGTCGATATTCTCCACAACTCGAGTGCTCTGTCTGATCATTATCATGACTCTTTAGCTCCTCTGGCCGTTTTTCCACTCATTCAACATCACTGTATGTTATGTTGAGATTCCTCAGCCTCTCTGGAAGTTGAGACTCTTCGTCTTCTCTGTGACAGTCGAGCTCACCTTATCTATTCCAATTACAGGCTTCAATGCTCATCCAGTTGTCAATCGCCTCCCCAAGCATCTTCATCCCTCCTGAAGATTCCCAGAGACTCTTCATCTCCTCTATCAATCACCTCGAAGTGTCTTCGAGTCCTCTAGCAGAAAACATCAGTGGTTTCTGGAAGTTACACTGTGTCGTGCAACAGTAGCCCTCTGATCTCCTTTAGTTTCATCTGCACCGTTGGATTAGCTCTGAAGGACATTGTCGTGATTTATGTGTTTCACACTTTCGCAATTCGGATATTGTGCGATGAGGCATCTTGACTCTTCATGTCACGAGTTCTGAAACTCCGAAACAAAGCTTTTTTGTGCTAGCTCCTTCCTTTATATGACCAGGGCTATGACCAAGCGCTTGTTCATAACGCGCTTTTCACGATTTCGCATTTCGCCTTTTCGTTAATTCCATTGTGAAGTTTCTCGACTTTCCAAGTCGCAATCCCTGAAACGTCGAAAAGGAGCTTGTCTGCACGTACTCTTCTCTTCAGCTCTTCGATGGTGTGACCACCGGCTGAGACCACGCGCTTATGCATAAAGCGCTTTTTTGATTTCGCATTTCGTGAATCTAGAGATGAGGCATCTCGACTCTCCAAGTCGCGATCCCCGAAACCCCGAAATGGAGCTAATATGAACTGACTCCTTCCCTTCTTGTGACCACCGGCGATGACCATAGGCTATACCAAAAAGGCACTTCATATTTCGCAAGTTTACAAACTTCATTACGTCTAATCGATGGTTGAAATTCCATAGATCCGACGGTCTAGATCTTATCGCGATCTCACATCTCGCAAGTTTCCACACCATGCTCTGTTGACTCCAAGTCAACGACTTGTCCTATGATTCGACGGTCCAGATCACACCTTGATCTGACGGCTGCAATTAAATCATGATTTCGGTGGTTATATATCTTGCCTCTCCAAGTCACGAGTCGTGAAACTCCGAAATGGAGTCGTATCAACGGTCCAGATCACACCTTGATCTGACAGTCACAATTTCGCATATTGCGATTTCGATGGTTATGTTTCTTGCCTGTCTAAGTCGCAAGTTGCGAAACTCTGAAATGGCGTGAGATCAATAGTCCCGATCAACACTTGATCTGACGGTCATCGAGAATTGTAAATGGGATCCAACGATCAGAAATGTTGCTTCTCCTCCTGAGCAGTCCCGATCAACACTTGATCTGACAGTCATCGGGAATTGTAAATGGGATCCAACGATCAGAAATGTTGCTTCTCCTCCCGAGCTTACTTTGTTCCGCTTACTCTGATCTTGACATCGATGATTTGCCAACAATCCTCTACACTATCTCTTCTGAGCTTATTCGAATCTTCTTTGCAGTGTCTTCTCATAATGCCCATCTTTTACATACTTTATGTACTCATGCCATCTTCATTGTTGTACTTGCCATCAATGACAAGTATACAAGCATGCGTTGTCTGTTAAATATTTTCCAACATGGCTTTGGAAACACTCAATCGGAAATTGAAAGTTTCATATGTAATTAACAAGTTTAGGAAAATGGATTGAATTAATATACATGGGTAACTCTCCCTTTGACCCCTCTTGGCCATTATCCTAGATACTTCGCCCTCTTGTGGATTAATTCATTGCTCATCTCTTGTTCATGTCCCCTTAGCAGCTGACATCACATTTTATTATTAAAACATAGAAATATAGTTTGCATATTACATTGCTTGGTCGTAGCTACATATTACATCCACATAAGCATTAATTAAATTGAGGATTATAATGGGGATGTTACAGGAGGTGCTTTTGGTACTCTGGGATCAGGGTCACCACTAGGCTGTGGGATCATTAAGGGTGCATTAGCGAATGATTGGGTAACATCCGATGTGGTTGGAGGAAATTCGGGAGGCACACCATAATAGTGATTGTGAGTTTGTAGATGGATACATGTCGAGTTCATGAAGATGTTATGGGAAGAAGGATCTTTGGGTTGAGCTTGTCTCAAGGTTGGGTGGAGGTCCTAGTTTCTTATTGGGTAGTGAAAACTCCTTGTTGAGGGAAGGGGTTGTGAAGTATGGATGGTTGCAGAGGACAGGGGAAATTTTTCTAACAAGGTACAGTACCCTGGGGGGAAAGGGGACCTTGGTTAGACATGGATTCCTTCATCCAATTGAAATCCACAATTTGGGAGAAATGACATGTATAATGACCATACTCACCATATAAAGTGCAAGGAAAGTTTATATGAAGATTATTATTCATACCTTGTTTCTATTCGTTGATATTATTATTCATAGTGTTTTGGTTTTGGTTTCCAGCATTAGTGTTTCCCCCTGTATTGGTGTTTTTATTATGGGGGTTGTCCCCCTATCCCTAATTCCCTTTTTGTTGTTCTTCCCTTTCTTCTTCCCATTATTCTGTGGAGTAGTAAGGTTAACCAGGTTCGGTAGTTCAAATGTTTGAACTCGTTGAGCTTGTGAGGGTTGAACGAAGTTGACACCGATGTGTTGTTGAGTATGGGGGGGCACACCATTAGTTTTTGGAGGGTTGGGAAATGGATAATATAGGTTATTTTGATGTGGGTTCCCATATTGGAGGTATGATGTGAATAAAATCCTACTACATTTATGACTATTGCAAGTGGACCCATGTACATGTGGGTTAACATGCATGCATGGAGGGGAAATGATGGTCATCAAGTGTATCGAGTTTACCCCCCTGCTACTTGGAGAAGGGGATTTGGGGGCATACTTCTCTATATGAATATTCCATTCTAACAATAGGTTGATGTGAGGGGCTGCTCCCATATTGGTTTCCATAATGACTGGTACCATATGGGGGAGGTTGACCACAAGGTGGGTTGAAATGATTCATAGACCCAATCAATCCATATACAGAGTGAGACATCCCTAGTTTTGGTGGCTCAACGGTTCAGGGACGAGGGGCATCTGAAAGAACCATGTATAAGTAGCTCGATTGAGCATATATGAGGTCAAAGTGTTCATCTTTGAGGATAACTTTCGCGTCACTCTAAGGCATGGTGGTAGCCATGTCTTTAGCAACTAAGGGAAATATATATTTTAGAAACCAATCGACAAGGAGTTTATCTCTAATTTCATTCTTGCACAAACTTCGTCATCAACGCCATTCATGGGTATGATCCATGATGTGTGTAGAAGTTTTTTTCCATAAATTGGTGAGAATTTCTAGGCTTGTGTCATGGTGAATTGGTAATTGGAAAAATGATAGGGATGTGTTCACTAAGTATGAAAAAGGTAGCTTGTGAACCATCTTTTTCGTCAATGTAGCACTTGGTTGTTGGTTCGATTAAGGTCCATTGGAACACCGTACTTGAAGAAAATCTTCTGTGATTTTGTTGGATGAACACCACAAGTGGATGTTGAGGGGTCTAAATTCCCTTTGACTCAATACTAGGAGTCATGCCCAAAGATGAGGCCCAATTAGACTCGTCATTGTTTGAAGTAACATGATTCTTCGGATTGATAGTCCACTAAGTTTCGATGCGCTTTAAATGTCATTTCTGAAAGCTCCCTCTCTAACGATGTATCTCTTTTTGGGGATTTTCTTCTTTATTATTCAAACATGCTAGACATATAAACAACCAAAAATAATTAAACTGGAAGAAATCCGGACACAAGGTAACCCTTTGTCAATGGTATGTCAAACAATATTTGTGTCTAATCAATATTGTCAGATAATACTATCATTAACCAATCGATAAATATCACTTGAAAGAAAAAGGGGGAAACAGTTAAGCACAACTCACATGTATAATGAATACTAGAACTAATTTTGCATGCAATATAAAGAAAAACACCATCGAATTTAAACCAATATTCATTTAGCAATCACAATCATTCAAGATAACTTAACATAATCACAATCTTATTAAAGGGCATGTAGCAAAAAAATTGTTTGCAGAGCAATCCACGGATTAAGTTACTCCACAAGCTTGGCATAAATTTGTCTCTGCCTTCGTATGAGCTTCAATATTAAACATCAAAATAATTCTATATCTAACTCTCCAGTTCTTACAAGAAACCACCCCCCTCTCAAAACAAGATCGATGTCCCTATTTATGAAAAGCAAACATACTAAAAGTATATTCAAAGTTCACTTAAAAGTAAAGACAAGAATCATTAGCGTGGACTCCTCCACATGTAAACTCCTAGTATTCTTCTAGTTAACTTAACAAATTTTGTTGGTTGTATTTGGAACATTGGATGAAAAGATCTTCACAAGTGTGGAGATAAGGGAACCGGTCCTACTCCATCAACATGTTGAGCTCATATTTCATCTCCAACACCCGACATTTGAATCAGTCTATCTCAACGCTCAAGTGTTTTAGCACAAGCGACACAACTTTCGGCCAATTAGCAAATTGTCTTACCTATCCTGTCTCCAAAGCTATGATTTCAAGAAAATTTGCCTCGAACTTCCACTCTTGCTCACCGTGTTGTTTGAATATATCATGGAGGTCTACAAAATCCTCAGGCGTACCAAAATCATGGAGTTGGATATCTCTCATTATTTGATTTATCTTCTCCCAATTCTTGAGACATTATTCCCATCTGTCTTTCATCTTTTGTTGTGGTTCTGCTACTAGTTGTGTCCAACACTCAACTAACTTCTAAAACCTTGCTAGGCTACCATCTTGAAGCATCCTAATACCATGTTTCCCACTCCCTTGTCGCTTCTAAATTTCTCAAACGTATTGGATCTATAGGACCCTGTGTGGTCGTTCAAACCATCTCGACATCTCTTTGAATGTTATCAACGCAACAAAGTCTCTTCCTGGTAGTGTACCACCTTAGGCATAAAAGTATCCCGTTCTATTTTAAACTGATTGTATCTTACTAGAAACTTGGATCTTATAAAAATGATTGCACAAGTGGTGTCGTGGTAATACTTGGATTGATGTCTAAGATGCTCAAATTCTTTTTTCATGGACTCTGCCTCTCACTCATCTTCTCTTGCCCTGTCGATGGTGGCACTAGATATAGCAATTATGTCTCCTAGTAACTCACTCACTTTGGACTTTCTGGCATCCAACGTGGTTTCTTCCATGGTAATCATCACAATGTTGTCCAGAGTAAGCCTCCTCTTCTTGTCAGTTCTCCTAACTATTACTTGTCTTTTCCTGTCATAAGTGATTTCCTGGACATCGACCACCTCTTCTAAGAGTTTTGGAATCAGTTGATCTTCCCACAAGATAACATTGCTCAGACTTCCCAAAGTATGAAAGTGTTCAAAGGTTGGTTCCTTACCTTTCTCAGTCGTTGGTACCCGATTGCTGACATTTTCTCCATCTTTCCCCGATGTGTGCTCTTGACTGAAAGTTGTAGAAGTTTGTCTATGGATACCTGTGATTCCAGTCTCTTCATCTCGAAGGATCTCTCCTACCTACATGGTGTTAGTGGTGACCTATGTCACATTCTTTGTTGTTGTTGTTGTGGGTGTTGTCATTTCCCTAGGTGAAGAGGGGTTTGGATTCTTTGTTGTGGCTTCTTCATACTCTTCATCATCATTTTTCTCTTCATGTCCTTGGCTTTTGGGTGTGTCACCTACAGATTTCTTCCAAAATATGAAATATCCTCACTTTCATCTTTTTATGGCGTCTTTTCCTTTGGGATAGAACCTTGGCCATTACTTTCATCTTTATTTTCTAGATCTCCCTCCTGGTCTTTGTCCCATGTATCGCCTTGTCCTAGTGAGGTGGCATCCTTCGATTCCTTCTCTTCTTATTTACTCTCTTGATCGCCCCCTCCTTCAGCTTGAGGTTGTGACCTTTGCCCTGAGGGAGTAATAATGCTTTCTGTTGTATTTAGGTTTGTCTCCATATCCACAAGCTACAATCCTTGAGATAATCAGGTGTCTAATATCTCAATGTCAGCTTCATTTACAATGGGAATTGTTGTAGCATCAGAATGTTCATTATCATCATCATAGATTGTAATTAGGTCAGGGATTATCGATGCTAGTATACCTGGGCCTTATCTCACTATCACAGCCTCAATTGTTGGTCTAGGTCCTGATTATTGCACCTCTACCTGTCTTTCATCATGTTGTTCATTTTTTCATACAGGTGAAGCTTCTCTTGTAGGGGTCTGTCCTCCTTCTACCATATGCATGTCCACATGAGTCACTATCGGTGGTCCTAATGCTTGAAGAATGGGGTTTTGTTCGTGCTCTCGGAACATTGTCTCAGCCTCTTCCAGGAGCCCTTGCGCTTCAACTATCCTTGGTGCTTGCTCTATATTCTCATTTTTGTGCATGTACAACAACTATTGTTGATTGTTCCAACCATTCTAATTGTTCATCTCCTCACATGGATTTAAAACAGGTAAGATCTATTTTCTCTTTCCTATGTAGGACTTCTTCCCAATCAAGGGCATTTTCAGTGAAGATTTCATTATCAAAGGTGTTGTATGCATACAGCTAGTGAGATACCACTTGACCATCGTGTTGAGCAACTAGACCTTTTGGGTCATGTTTCCTGTACCTGCCAGTGTAAAACTTATACTCCACCTAATTTTGGGCTTCTTGTCTAGAATAAGTAGTATCTTTCACCAAGTGGTAACCTACATACAATCCATATGGGATGAATGTTATTTTCGTGTCTTTTACTAAGGAAGCATTGAAAGCTTGCAGAATGGTCTAATAACAAATTTTGCCCAAGATGAGCCTATCTAGTACATAGGTTGGAAATAGGTGCAGGGCCCCGATAGCTCTGAAAATTTTGAGATAGGTACTCCTTTCCTCTAAATATCAATTCCCTATCATTGATATGACCTTTCTTGTTGCTTCAGAAATAAAGTTTGTTGGGATTTCGGTATCGGCCTTTTAGAAATGAAAGTGAGAATTATGCTTTATGGAAAGCCGAAACCCGAAAAAGGAAGGTTTTAGTCTTGAAAGTAAAAATTTTAAAATATGTTTCAACATAGGCTCCAATTGGGAACCTCGTCTCCTTGTGGGATGAGGAGAATGAGTAGAATTAGTGCCTTTATTGGGTTAATGGAGTCAAAGGATTTTTTTCTGTGGAAATTGATTAGGAAGGGGATACAGAGGGAAAAAAAAAATCGTCTTTACTTCTGAAAATCTTTTCAAAACTCCCATTTGTTGTAAACTTAGCTACATTCCCATTCATGATCTTCTCCTTCTCACTACTGAACTTAAGTTTTCATTAAGATGATCAAAACAATCCTAGGAAATCCAACAGATCTTGCAGCTTTTGGCTTGCATCAAACGAAGTAAATTTGATATTTTTAATTGGGGAGCCCTGTCTGGACTTGGGATGCAGATCCGGTTTCGAAAAAGATGATAACTAGAGTAGAGTGATATTTAAGTATGACAGCCATATAGATACCTCAGATATTGTTTCACTGCCAGCGAGCCTGTTCAGTACCCCGGTGAAGTTATCTGTCCCTTTTTACTGAATTTCCTTTCACCACTTCAAATCATAATTATGCATTTAAATGTTGAGACGAGGGCAATCATTTAAATGAATTTCCTTTCATCGTCTTTTTTGGACTAGATGGGGGCAATCAAATATGAATTTCCTTTCACCATCTGTCTTATATTTTACTTTTTGAACACGAAATGGGGGCAATCAGTTGTACTAAATATACCAGGGATGGTATCTGTGCAAAATTTGTAGTGGAGGTTTGCCAACTTGTTTTGATTACTCTAGACCAACCTTCTCTTAACTTTCAAAACACCTTAGTCCGTAGAGAAAATGGGAAAGATTAATTCCAGAGGTCTTCCTTCGAGAAAGCCAAAAAACCTTAGAAAACTGTTAAGAAACCTAGGAGATTCAGGATCGGCCTACGCATAACTTTGTTTAGTTGGAGAGTGAGGAGTTATGAGGACTGGCTTACCCTTTAAGGTCTGTTTTCTAGCTTCAAAAGTTAAGACCTAATCTCTTCTCACTCTGTGGGAAACCTGGAGGGATGATTGTTTTTTTAAGAAGGCAAAACTGAAGGTAGAAAGGGGAGACGTAGAAAGACCTGGAAGTTGAAAAGCAGGGGTTATGGATTAAAAACTACTCTTGAAACCCTTTCTCGGAGATGCTTTACTCTTTCTGCTTATTTTAACTAGTTCTTATCTTTATTTAGGTAAAATTCTTAGGACCCAGAGTAAGAACACGTTCTTTTTAAGGACATATTATAGTTACGAGACCATCCCAACAATTTAGGGACCTTCGTTGAAAAATTAGACTTCTCTGAAATTCACACCTTTGCCTTACCATTTTCATTCTCTTTTGAAATAACTGAAATCTTTATATCACCCGTTTTCGGCAAATTTATCTTCTGATATATGGTTGTCTGTTTGCTCCTTTTGCTTGTTTGGGCTGCAAGCTGGGATCCTGTAAAGGAACAAAAATGAAGAGTATCAGGGATTTTAAAAGAATTGAATGTATTGAAAATCTCGTATCCTACTTTTAGAAAAACATTTACCTATTTTATTATTTTTTAATGAAAGTAGACTTACCAAGGAAAATTAAGAAAAAATAACAAAGAAAACACAAACCGGTATATACAGTGGAAATTTTGGAAATCAATTATTCCATATAGTGTTTTAAATAACGCTCGTTGACAGGGGCGTTGAGGATTTTACCATCCAAATTTTCTAACAGAAATGAATTTTTTCCTTCAGGAGCAGTTACCTTGAATGGTCCGCACCAGATGTGATCGAATTTACCATGTTTTGCCAAGTCCTCCTTCCTAGCATCCCATTTTAGAACTGTTGGTGTACAAATATATTCACTGTATATCTCACACTCATTTAAATGTCAATCTGGGATTCGTAATCGGAAGAGTTGTTACACTATATGTGCTGAGAACAAGTAACTTGTCTAAGTCTGTTGCATATAAGAAATAATTAATAACATAAAAGATTATATTCCTAAGATCTCTAAATATTTCAAAATATCCTCTCATCCTAAAGGAGAAAACTAATAACGAAACTCAATCAATCAAAGAGATATTGTTTCAGAGAAACAAGTTTGTTCATGTTAGGCACTTGTATTGGAAAGATGAACATTAGGAACCTTGTTTCCTGTAATGATTAAAGCAATCAATTTCAACCATTCTATAAACAAAACAAAACCAATTTCAATCTTATATAACTCAATCAAATCAACATAGGGAGATTCAGTATCGACTGGAAGACTCTATTACAACACATGTAAATAAAAGATAAAGTCTTTTGGTTCCCTGTGATACTCCAATCATGAAATTCAAACATCAATCCAACGCCTCGAATTAAGAAATAATTATTTTCAACATCTGGAAATAAAATGTCTATCTAATATAGCACTTGTTGTTACACACCAATCCGAGATAATTAACTCGCTGCTCAATCTTAAAAATGAAAAGACAAATCACACACACGCTGCTGTAAATTACAAACACAAACACATAAAACATACACAGTGAGGTTTACCTTAGTTGGGGTGGTGGGCCCTTGCCGAACCAACAAGGAACCTCTTAAAGAGTTACTAGGCTGAAGCTTTCACTCACATCCAAAAATTTACATAAAAGATCTTTGTATTAATCAACTGGAAAATTGGATCAACAGTCTTATACAGTATATATCATGATAACAAATACTTGCAGAATTCTTATCGTATATCTCCTCTTCTATTCCTTTCTACACAACATCCCTTATATAAGGTGAGCCGATACTACTAACATTTAATAAACAGTTCAGGAAATTCCAAATTTAAGGTTTACATCGATATTTGAGGAGTCGACTCCATCCTCATGACACAAAGTGCATGAGCGATGGAGTCTCTTGTACTAGAAAACTAACTTTAGATGCTCCTACCCAATTGTCTCCCTGGAATCTCCACCATTATCCACATCCAAATGGCACATCCTGAAACAAAGGTCTTAGTACCAGATTACCCACAGTCGTGAATCTGGTACCGGAATAAAACAGAGCAAAGAGTACCGGAATAGCACACAACTTGGTACCGGATCAAGACTGTCTTAGGTACCAGAATAGTGCATGTCGTGGTACCGGATCAGTGCATGTCTTGGTATCGGATCACATGGTGCCTAGTAGTACTGGATTAGACTATTCACAAATCAAATTATTAGAACTATACAACATAAAACACCTTCAATCAAATTAATTAAAGAAAATTAAACAAACATGCTTTAAATCACCAATTACCTCTTGTGGATATGACATAACTATTAGGTATGCATTTCAGGAGGGAATAATCTAGTATAGGTTTATAGTAGAGGCAAAAAGGCTCAGATGGATGGTAAGATAGGGTATTATCTTATGACAAAATGGAGGCTCAACATTTCCCCCTTGCTGAAGATGTTGCATGTCCCCATGCAACGTAATCAAAAACTGACACCCAAAAACTTTCTGCACAATTGAACCATCCTCTGTCATTCCTCAGAATGCAAAATGTTAACACCAGAAGGTTCATTCTTTAATTCCTTCTTGATCACCCTAGTGTAATGAACCAATCACAAGACTTTGTTAAGTTTGGAAGAGACCTCCACATGTTGTTCCTTTAATTCTGCATTCTTTGCCTTGATATGTATGTCTAATATTTTGTATTCTTCAATTTCTTGTTTCAATCTCTCAATTTCCATTAACAATGTTGGTTCATTCGGGGACTATTCTGAACTTGGTATGGGTAATTCTTTGGCCACCATCTCTCGAGCCTCTTTTTCTTTCCTCGGACTCCTCATAACCTTTATCATCATCTTTCTCCTGCTCGAAGATTTACCTGGACATGGTGTAAATACTTCCTGAGTGACCACCGTTCGAGCCTCTTCACCCTTTCTCAAATCCATCAAGGTTTTTGTTACCAACCCTTCTATCTCACTTATTGTTATCAATCCTTCTGTTTCGCTTGTGGCAGCACCCCAACCACTTTCTCTGTCTGGAGAACTTGGAATATCCATAGGTTCTCTTTGAGGAGAAGGTATATTTGGAATTGTCTCCTATTTAGCCATACTTCTGGTGGTCCTATGTATGGGTGTTGAAACTTTCTTAAACTTTCTGACGAGGGTAGGAGTTTCTTCAAATAACTTCCTTTTCTTTGATTTACTAATAGGGACAGGCCTGGACACCTGTGCTTCCTATGTGGACGTGACCTGTATCTTACGGGGTTGAACTGTAACTTCTGGGGTTTTCTTCTACTGACCAATTCATATTCCTACCCGAGAATATTGAGGTGTGGGTTCTGAAACTTGTACCTCTTTTCCTTCTAGTTTCTTTCTATTTTTATTTGCCACATTTGCAGTTCCCTTCAAACCTTCAACTAAACTCTAGGAAGGTAGAGTAAATTTAGAAATACTTCTCAATTCTTTAGGAGATTTTGGGGAGGGTCTTACAGTTGGCTCTAGTAAAATTCTCTGTTGACCCATCTCCTTCTTTTGTTTCTTGTGTTGGGACTGTTGGTTCTTAGAGCATAGGATTGAGCTAGACGTTTTAGTCGGTGCAAACTTTTCCTTTCTTTTCAACTGGAAGTCAAAGATCTCTTATGTTTGACTGGCAGGTTCTGATGGTATTTCCATAATGGTTTTGGGGATGTTATCCGATTGATCACAGGGTCCTGAGCCTTCCTTTCGCTTTTTATCACTTTGAACCGAAGTAGAGCTTACTTTCTGGAATGGAGTGGTTGTCTTCTTTCTTGATATAACAGGCTCTCCTATGACAGAATTTTTTGTCACTGATTTCTCCATGAGCTGAGAGTAGTTGGGCGCAGTAGTGTCTTCTTTTCTTTCTAATGCCACATCTTTCTTTTCTTTTCTTCTTGAGCTTTCACCATATGTCCCTACCTCCTGCGTCTCGACTGACTTGGCTTTCTCTCGAGCGAAACTCCGTTGGAGCAACCATTTCCAACTACCTCCTTGTGCTTTTAGAGCATGAACAACTAGAAGTTTGATTAAGCCGTGATGATGAAGACTAGTCTCAGGCTTCTTAGAAACTGACCTCACCCCTCTTGCCATTTTCATTAGACTCATCCATAAAAAAATGGGGGAAATTTATCTGCGGTCCTCCCTCAAAATGTGACAAAAGATTCAATTGATAAATGAAGGTCATCACATACCTTCCTTCACAGGTGAGGAATTTTTGCAGACTTATAAGCATTGTCCAGTACTTTTCTTTGATATAGCTCCGAGGGACTCCCTTGGTCCAATCAATGTCGTGATGTTCTGGTTTGAGGAACTGCTGACAGATCTTTTTGTCCATGATTACTCTTTTGAAGTATCTTTCTCCAACCATCGGGAGACCCATAGCTTCTGCTATAGTAGCCTCTGTAATTTTCAACCTTACATCCCCAAGCTGCACATTCTCTCCATCATATGTTTGTGCAAAACTGAGAGAAATTCTTTCATGATGGCCCCTAAATTTTTCCAAGAACGGTACCCAACCTGCCCATTCATAGTTTTTCTTACAAGCCTGATATTCTGTGGCTTCTTCGTATATTTGAAATATTGGTTCATGTCTATCGACCCCCATACTATCTTGAGCAGTTCTTTTGGGTGGATAAGGCACAGAAGGTCGAGGATAAGTACTGGATCATAGAGTATCAGTTGGGAGAAACACATACAGGATACGAAGGTCTGTAGATAGTATGATAACAAGGATAAATAATGCTCATCTTGATGGCGGAGCCATCAGAGGATCATTTATGAATAGAAGTGTGGATTACAACGGTCACGTCAATCCTCATGATGATATGGCGAGGTAAGTCAGATTTACGAATCGGTTTCCAGATTCGTGGGAAGCTTGGTGACGGACGATATTTACGACAAGAGGTGGTCGTTATGATCGGGACCTGTGTATATGAGATTGACTGGGATAATTACTTGATATGCTGAGATTCGTGGTTCACGTCGTCTCATATAGTACGACAGCTAATCATGGGATTTATTTATCAGATAAACAGTGGGAGTTTGAGCCGATAAAAGACATTGTGTTTTTATATTTGTTGTTTCATAGGACACTCCCTTCTTACAGTATGGGATCTTAGGCTTCTACAGAGATTCATGACAAAACAGGGGTACGTCATGATCCAAGAGCAATCAGATGTTCTAAACACATATTTAGTCTAATTTCTTAAATAATTCGAAGGAAAATGTAGAATATGTATGTCCCCGCATTAATAATTTGACAGCAACTTAGAAACATGTTGAGAGTTACCCGTCATATTCTTACCAGTACCGGATCATTTAAGTACTAGATCACCTGTGTGTAGATCTTGCAATTGGTATGGGATCACCTAAGTGTCTGATCGCTTGTGTGTAAGACTTGCAGTTGGTACAGGATCACTTGCATGTAAAATTGTTGTTGGTACCGGATCACCTGTGTGCAAAATTGCAGTCGGTACCGGAATAGCTCACGACCCCTTCTTTTATACTGAATATGACCTGGTACCGTATAGGCACAGCGAGATGATTTGGTGGTTCTTCATACACAGAGATGATTAGATGAGCACAAAAATGAACTTTCTTGAGCTTAGGAAACTTGATATTGATTCTGGTGATAGTGATTTACAGAAATAGTTGGTGTTCTATGGTCAAAGAAAAATCATGCAGTTGCCAAAGTTTATAGAGAAATAATGCAGGAAAGATCTATACAGGAGGGTATCCTGTAATGACCAGTAACTAAGATGACAAAACTCCTTTTCTTCTGGAACCACGATGACTACACTTTTGTTGGCATTTCCCCTCTTATTACGACATGATAATGATCCTAACTACTACTTTTCTGTGGATTTTTATCGAGCCCAGATTAGTTAATGCTCGCCGGTATTTTCAGTTTTATAGAGTCTAAAAAACTTAAAGGAAACTCTCTACACTGTCCCGTGGATTTTTGTCGAGCCCGGGCCAGTTCCTGCTCACCAGTGTTTTCAATTTTAAAGAGTCTGAAAAACTTAAAGAAAACTCTCTACACTGTCCAGTGGATTTTTGTCGAGCCCGAGCCAGTTCCTGCTTGCCAGTGTTTTCAATTTTAAAGAGTCTGAAAAACTTAAAGAAGACTCTTTCTGGTAGCTGTCCTCCTTATTTGTTTATCTACATGGGAACACTGCCAATTTTCTTTTCTCTCTGTTAGTCAAAATAAAGAAAAACTTCCTCTCACGACACACCTATGTACAGAAAAATAATTTATACAATTTGAACTTACTATGGTAGGTCAGTAGGAGGGAAAACCCTCTCGCTTACCAGTTGCATTTCGACAGTCTGAAGAATGTTTTTGACGAAATCCTCCTTTGACAGCGGCTTGTGATAAACCTTCAGCTGATGTCCATTTACAACAAGAGAAGTCTTCTTTTCATCAATATTTTTTATCCTTACTGCACCATTGTCATATACTGTATCAACCTCATAAGGCCCCATCCATATGGTAGATAATTTGCCTTTGAAAATTTTAAATCTGCTATCATAGAGGAGGGCCCAACCACCTGGCTAGAAGGACTTCTGCTTAATGTACTTGTCGTGCCATCTGGTCCTTTGTTATTGTATCAGGTTAGTTCTTTGTAGAGCATCTTGTCTTATCTCATCAAGTCCATTTAATTGTAGTAGCCTCTGTTTTTTAGCTTCATCCAGGTCCATTCCTAATTGCATGACAGTTCTGAAGGTCTTTACCTGAAAATCTATGGGTAGAAGTACCTGCTTCCCATATACCAACTCATACGGTGTATGACCTGTTGTATTTCTCCAGGTGGTCATGTAGGCCCACAAGGCTTCAGGAAACCTATCAGCCCAGTCTTTATGGTGCAGTTGCACAGTCTTAGTGAGGATGGCCTCTATCACTTTGTTGGTTGATTCTACCTGGCCATTGGCTTGAGGGTGATAGGGTAAGGACTTCCTGTGTCTGATCTTGTATTGTTCGGTAAGGGCCTTAACCGAATTTGAAGTGAATTGTGTTCCTTGACCAGTAACTATCTCCCGAGGTACCCCGAAATGAGTGAAAATTTCTTCAAAGAGAAAATCTACAACGGATTGTTCATTGGCTGAATACAGGGCCTTAGCTTCTACCCATTTTGTTACATAGTCTATGCAAACTAATATGTACTTTTTCTTCCGAGACATGGGATTGATAGGTCCTACAAAGTCTAAGGCCCATTTTTCAAAGGGTTTGATTACTACTTGGGCTTGGAGTGGCATTTCATCGGATGGTGTAGGTCTTCCCATTCTTTGGCAATCATCACAGCTAAGTGATGCAGGAGCATCCACAACATCCGCAATTCATCATATGAACCAGCGCGAGGAGAAAGAGAACGTACAGCTGGACAAGCCAGCAAACCTTTTTGATTTTGAATTTCAGCTTGGTATTGTTGCGCCGTCGTTTACTAAAGGCATTCAAAGAAAGCGCAGATGTAACCTAATGTAGATAAGGAGGCATTAAACATCTTTAATGTTGGTAGATAGAAGATTAGACAGTTTTTACTTCCAGGAGGGAAAACGAATATAGGCACCCTCCTTGTAT
>SNQJ01S0163251.1:0-21356 GCA_010110895.2 Picea sitchensis | reverse complement strand
TCGAGGTGCTCGGATCAACGGCTCAGGCGCGGCCCCAACCTTCTCAGCTGCCTTATCTTTAACCCGTGTGGGCCATATTTTCGTCATGACATCTCCCCGTCCGCCTTTCCCTTGCCGCCATGTATCACCATTCACCCCTCTCTCATGCCTCCATATGGCCTTTCCCTCGTCTCATCACCCATTTACCACCCGCCACGTACCCCTTTCCCCCCATGTCAACCTCTCACTACGATTAGACCGCCACGTTTATCGTCTCGCCGCCTCTGACCACCTCTCATCGTTCTTGCTTCGTCCTTGCGGTGGTGGCCTCGTCATTCCGTAGCCTTGCCCCATTTCTCGTGTTGGCCTCCATACCCGTCCCTCAAGCTATTCAGTTATTCCAGGTGGCAACGTGAGGGGTCTCCCATATCCCGAAGTGCCGAGTTGGCTGGGCCGTCCTCAATCCCAAGAAGTAGTTATTGAAGCGGTTGGTGGTGGTTAGACATCGTCTCCGCCATAATGGGAAAGTCATGCATGGGATTAAAGGCACGTCGATTCGCCGATAAAATTGTCAGAAGATCGATCGCGTCTGACATAAGTTGCACGGTTATTCAAAGATTGCGGCTGCAGAGTGTCAGAAGCCATGCAGACGCAAAGCCTTCAATGCAGTATCTTGGTTCTGCTGCTGTTGTTATTTTGAGTATATGTAGGCATGTTTTCCATTTTTGTATCTATCGATGGTAGAGCTAAGCTCCCGACTGTAAAGTTTCAGTGAACATTCTGGTTTCCTAGTTATGCCTCTGTGTTTGAGATTTCTTGGTTTATAACAAACAGTTTCCTTTTCCCATCTATGTTTCGTCTCATGCTGGGGAGTCCACAGTTGAAAGATTCGCGTGGATTTAACAATCTTGTTATGATAAAGGATTTGTTGTGACATTGATGTGCCCTCTGGTGTTGTGCGTTTGAATATAAGAAGATATTGTGTTTGAATGCTTTCTTCTTCAGTCGGTTGTGAACCTGATGTTTATGACAGACCCTTGCACTCTTCTCATGAAGTCTTCCCCCTACTCACCCTTTATTGCAATCCACTGTTTGAAGTTTATCATGACCTCACCCGTTCATGCATGCATGGTCTAGTTTCTGAGTTGAGGCTACTGTTTCGAGTTCGCCTCCATTTGATCACCCCCCTTTCAAACAAATTGTGACATTAAACTGATGGGCGTCGGGCTCTGCTACTGCTAGCAGTCCAGGAGTGACTTCCGGCTCCAACAGGATCTTAATTTGGGAAATAATGTCAATTTTGGCAGGGTCCACTCTTATTCCAGTTCTGGAAATATGGTGACCTAGAATGATTCCTTCAGTGAGAATCATTCGTGATTTTTCGTGACTGAGTGAGAGGTTGGTCTCTCTACATCTAACCAATACCTTCTCCAAATTATCCAATGCCTGTTGGAAATCATCCCCATATACCGTGAAGTCATCCATGTAGACTTCCACACAGTCATTGGTCAGATTGGAAAAAATAGCCAAGACAGCTCGCTGAAAGGTAGCAGGAGCATTACATAATCCAAAGAGGAGAACCCTATAGGCATAGGTTCCCCAAGGGCAAGTGAATGTGGTCTTATCATGGTCTTCTGGTGAAATTTGTATTTGGTTGTAGCCACTAAACCCATCTAGAAAAGAAAAGTACCTTTTCCCGGATAAAGTATCCAAGACTTGATCTATGAAAGGTAAAGGGAAGTAGTCTCTATAGGTGGCCTTGTTTAGCTCCCAAAAGTCCACACAAATCCTCCATTTCCCATTTTTCTTTGGTACAATGACTAATGGGGAGACCCATTTGCTATCTGACACAGGGTAAATGAAAATGGCTTGTAGGAGTTTTTGGAGTTCTTCCTTTACTATATCTTTCAAGGCTGGGTGCATTCTTCTCTGGGGTTGTCGGATAGGTCTGATTTGATCGTTAGTATAAATATGATGCATACATGTATCTAGGTGGATCCCTTTCATGTCGAAGTAATCCCATGCAAATGCATCGAATTGTCCCTGAATCATTTGTACCAGCTTTTATTGTTGATCTATTTCTAGGCTAGCATTAATATACAGGGACTTCCCAGGTCTGATTTCCACAGCTTGGACGGTGGATTCCTTCCCTTCTTCTAGTTGTAAAAGAGTGGTTGTTGTAGAAGTAGGAGGGTGCCAAATTTCTTGAAATTTAGGGCTAAAGATGTGTGTATAATTGGGGAAATATTTGGGATAATCAATGCATGCTCAGGCAGCCAAGAATAGGCTTAGGATTTGTTCTTCAAAGTGTTCTTATACTCCTTTTATTTGTTCAAGTGTCAATAAGGGTTGTGTACAGTCCTCCTCCCCATACAGATTATCCAAGCAGAGAGGGACTTCCATGGCTGGTTGGGCGGGGAGAAAAAGGATAAGTTTCTGACTTTGAGTGCCATTGGAAATTGTCATGTCTCTAGATCGACAACTGACGAATGCATCAGCAGTGGCCAGCCAAGGTCGACCTAGTACCACTGGGTGTCCTAGTTTGGGGGATTTGGGATGGATTACCAAGAAATCCACAGGGTATTCCCAAGAGGCCAATGTCACTGTTACGTCATCTAAACTTCCTGTTGGAGTGATGACTGATTTATCTGCAAGTTCTAGTAAAGTTTGGGTAGGTCTCAAGTGATCTAGCTGCAGTGTTTTCATAGTGTTTACTAACATCACATTTATTGTTTCCCATAGATCAATCAATATATTGGGCTAGGCAACACCATTGATTTCTATGGTTATCACTGGGTTCCCTGGATCACTATATTTAGAAGGCATTTCTGTTATAAATTCGGATAACTGTCCTACCACCCGTATGATAGGAAGTTCTTTCCTCTTTCTCCCTTACAATTTTAGCATAGATAGGTATATATTTAATGGCCTGTAGTAGTGGGATCTTTACACATATATTCCAGAGTTCTGTCTCTAGATTATGTTCTAGAGGCTCCTCGTTTTTCTTTATGAGCAGTCTTTCTAGATAAGGGGGATTCACTTTGTGGGGTGTTTCTGCTGCAAAGAGGTTGGGAGAAGGGGTGTTTCTTTCTTCGTTCATTGGATTAGTCATCTGTTCTTCTCTTTGAATCGTTTGGGCACCTATTTGTTTCTCTTGGTTTGTGTGATTATGCACATGTTCTTCTTGAATGACCATGGTGGGAATCGTTTTGTTCACAATCCTTCCTGACCTTAATTCAATCCCATCAAATGGAGCTGGCGTTATTACCTATGTAGGAAAGGTTTGTTCTTCAATGTTTTGTATAGGTTGTGTCGATCTGTTATTTGGGTTAGGGATAGGTTGTGCAGGAATAGGAGTAGGCCGAGGAGGATTTTGGATGCGTGCAGCCTACATTGGTTGCTACATGGTTGGATTCATGGGTAGTGCAAGTGGTTGTTGCGGTTGTGGAGGTGGAAGAAGAGCAGGGGGGGTAAAACCTGGAAGCAACTGTGAAATATTTGAAGGATATTGTGGATAGGTGGAAAAATTTGTTGGTTGAAAGGGAACATTTCCATATACAGGTCCTCTCCACCCCTGTTGCCAAGGTTGGGTTTGTGTTGACCACTGAGGATAAGACATTGGAGGTATCCATTGTTGTTGGGGGTATTGTGTGCTTGGGTCGGCAAACATGTTGGAATTTTGTTGTCTCCATGATTTCCTAGGGGGATAAGATGTTTCAGGTTCTCCTCCTCCCTTGAACATGGCCTTAAGTCCGGGGAGAGAAGGGAATTCATTAGTAGGATGGTTCTCTGTGCAAATGCCACAGAGTTCAATAACATTAAGGGGGCATTCCTTTTCACGGTGTTTCCCTACACTGATGATAGAAGATTGCTAACACAACATTTTCTTCCTCTTGTTTTCTTTTAATTTGCATGCTATCTAATCGGGCACTGATGGTGTGTAGGATATCTGTTTTAAATTTTTCTAATAGATTTCCTAGCTCAATTCTTGTGACACCTCCGGATGTGGGTTTAGCAATTCTGTTGGTAGGGTCCTTTATACTTTTCCCTGTTTTAGCTTGACTGCGAGAGTATCTTTTACAGTACTCTTCTATGTCTGCAAATGGTTTTTGGTATATGTCCCCATAACTCATAAGGTTTAACACTTCAATGCAATCATCCCTCACCCCCTTTATAAAAACAGTCCTAACTGTGGTTGTATCTAAAGAAAATTGTTTAGTCTTTTGGTAATTGTATAAGAACCTCTCTAAGTAGTCTTCTTAGCTTTCTTCTTCAGATTGTTGCATTTTGAATATATCATTCCTAGCATCCCTAGGCCTGCAGTAATCGTGGTATTTCTGGAGGAAGGTCTCTTTCATACCATCCCAAGACAAAATTGTGTGTTCCCCTAAGCTCATGAACCACCATAATGCCGAATCTTTTAGTGTGGCTGGGAAAAGTTTTAATTTTTTAGCATTATCTGTGTAGTTATAGCTTCTACACAATATGTCAAATTCAAATAAAAATGAGTCAGGGTCTTCTGTCGACATACCTCTGAAATGTGGAAGTGAAGATAATGGAATGTTCTTCATAGCAACATCTTTATCCATATCCAGTATGGGGAATCCAAATGTCTCTGTTTCATTGACTGTGATTCCCTCTTCTTCTGCCATGTTTCTGAGCACCCTGTAGGGAGGTGGTGAATTTTCTCGACTGAGTCATGATTCCACCACCAGGTTCTTTGGTATCTTTGGTTGTTCCAAAGTTTGGTGTGGTCTTCCAACAGCAGATGCAACCTCTTCAATTATCACCTCTACTTCTTTCCCAATTTCTCTTATGAGTGGGGTCGCCAGTGCTATCTCCTTTTCTCTCTGCCTTATGTTTGTAATCTGTACAGTGGCTTCGAATCTGGTACCTTTTTCTGTTGTTGCAGTGGATGCCTTTGAGATCTCTCCTCTGAGAAATTTACCTGCACGAGTTTTTGATGAATTAGTATAAGGGGGGGTTTTCTTTGTTGTTTTTTTTTTTCTGGTTTTTCTATGTTTTTAGGAGCGATAAATCTACCTTTATTATCTCTGTACCTACTCATAAAAAAATGAAATCAATGAAAATGCAAATCCCTAATTAAAGGTAGGAGGACAACCTGACTTTGGAGCAACCCCACCAAAGTGGATGCATAGGTTCTTATCTCTTGTCTTACCATCTTCTCTCCGCCCTCAGATTATCCTCAAATCCAATCCAATACTTCATAAAACCAAAAAAAATAAAATATATATATATGCTACATGTTACCGTTTACAACTCCTCGGCAACAGCGCCAAAATGTTGGTGTACAAATATATTCATTATATATCTCACACTCATTTAAATGTCAATCCGGGATTCGTAATCGAAAGAGTTGTTACACTATATGTGTCGAGAACAAGTAACCTGTCTAAGTCTGTTGCATATAGGAAATAATTAATAACATAAAAGATTATATTCCTAAGATCTCTAAATATTTCAAAATATCCTCTCATCCTAAAGGAGAAAACTAATAACGAAACTCAATCAATCAAAGAGATATTGTTTCAAAGAAACAAGTTTGTTCATGTTAGGCACTTGTATTCGAAAGATGAACATTAGGAACCTTGTTTCCTGTAATGATTAAAGCAATCAATTTCAACCATTCTATAAACAAAACAAAACCAATTTCAATCTTATATAACTCAATCAAATCAACACAGGGAGATTCAATACCGACTGGAAGACTCTATTACAGCACATGTAAATAAAAGATAAAGTCTTCTGGTTCCCTGTGATACTCCAATCATGAAATTCAAACATCAATCCGACGAATCGAATTAAGAAATAACTATTTTCAACATCTGGAAATAAAATGTCTATCTAATATAGCACTTGTTGTTACACACCAATCCGAGATAATTAACTAATTTCTCAATCTTAAAAATGAAAAGACAAATCACACACACATTGTTGTAAATTACAAACACAAACACATAAAACATACACAATGAGATTTACCTTAGTTGGGGCGGTGGGCCCTTGCCGAACCAACAAGGAACCTCTTAAAGAGTTACCAGGCTAAAGCTTTCACTCACATCCAAAAATTTACATAAAAGATCTTTGTATTAATCAACTGGAAAATTGGATCAGCAGTCTTATACAATATATATCATGATAACAAATACTTGCAGAATTCTAATAGTATATATCCTCTTCTATTCCTTTCTACACAACATCCCTTATATAAGGTGAGCTGATACTACTAACATTTATTAAACAGTTCAGGAAATTCCAAATTTAAGGTTTACATCGATATTTGAGGAGTCGACTCCATCCTCATGACACGAAGTGCATGAGCGATGGAGTCTCTTGTACTGGAAAACTAACTTTAGATGCTCCTACCCAACTATCTCCTTGGAATCTCCACCATTATCCACGTCCAACTGGCGCATCCTGAAACAGAGGTCTTAGTACCGGATTACCCACAGTCGTGAATCTGGTACCGGAATAAAACAGAGCAAAGAGTATCGGAATAACACACAACTTGGTACCGGATTAAGACTGTCTTGGGTACCGGAATAGCGCATGTCGTGGTACCGGATCAGCGCATGTCATGGTACCGGATCACATGGTGCCTAGAAGTACCAGATTAGATTGTTCACAAATCAAATTATTAGAACTATACAACATAAAACACCTTCAACCAAATTAATTAAAGAAAATTAAACAAACATGATTTAACTCACCAATTACCTCAAATAGACGGTAAGATAGGGTATTATCTTATGACAAAATGGAGGCTCAACAAATACCAAATCTCCAGGGAGAAAATCTTTGTCTTTGGCCTTACCATCGAAAAGCGCTTTCATTTCATCCTGGTATTTCTGCAACCTTTCATCCTCTTCGGCCCCATGCTGTTGAACTTCAATCAGTTGATTTATCCTTCTTGTGACATGATTTGGTTCTTCCTTCTCATCTTGCCAAATTTTCATTACAGGAAGCGCTAGATTTATAGGTAACACTACATCAGTCTCGTACACCATTTGGAAAGGAGAAGTCCCGATAGACTTTTTCGTGCCTATCTGATCTGCCCACGGAGCGTATTTCAAATGCACATGCCAGGATTTCTTGTTTTCTCTCAACACTTTCTTAATTATATTGATTAATCTCTTGTTTGAAGACTCGGCCAACCCATTTCCTTGGGGGTAATATGCAATGGAATGACCAAGCACGATATTGTATTTTTGGCAGAAACTGACCATAGCCATAGATTTAAAGGCCTGAGCGTTATCTGTGACTATCTTTCGGGGGCAGCCGAATATAGATAAAATATTCTCTTCTAAGAAATCTATTACCACTGAATCTGTATCCCTTCTGGTTGGAATAGCCTCCACCCATTTAGTGAAGTAATATATTGCAGTCAGGATCCATCAATGATGAGCACTAGAATGAGGATTAATTTTGCCTATGAAATCTAATCCCCATTGCTGAAAAGGAGCTTCCGTTTTGACTTGAACCAACGGCATCGCTGGGAGTTTATGCTTACCTGCGAACAATTAGCAAGGGTTGCAGGCTCAGACCTTGGCATTAATGTCTGAGAAAATTTTGGGCCAATAATATCCTGCTCTTAGGATCTTATAAGTCGTTGCCCTCCAAGCGTGATGTCCTCCAAACACTCCTTCGTGAAATTGGCTTATGACCTTCTCTGTTTCTGATTCAACTAGACAAACTAACAGGAAGCCAAGTGGATCCTTCCAATACAATTGTCTTTCAGATATACAGTACTTGACCGCATGCAACTTCAGCATTTTGGCTTTAGACGGGGGTAAATCACTCGGGCATTTCAAGGTCAACAAGTAGGACACTATGTCTTGATACCAATCAGATGAAGCAAACTTTCCTTCGATTCTAATTTCAGTGATTTGTTCATCGAGCTCATATATGTCCACACACTTTTCAGCTCCCTGTAGGCCATTTATTCCGATAGCTCTGAAATTTGATTCAGCTAAGAGTTTAGCCAAACCTTGTCCCTTTACTAGTTTCGTTGGTTTTGTCTCTAGGTCAAACTCTTGAATCTTGGCCAGCCACCGTCCTCTTTTGCCATCACTGTCAGACTGAACTAAAATATCTTTAACGGAGCTGGTGGGTACATACGTGATTATCTTGGAATGCAACATGTATGTTCTGAAAACCTTTAATGCCTTCACCATAGCATATTCTTGTTTCTCCATTATATCATATCTGAGTTCAGCATCTCTGAGACTTTTTCTAAAAAAGGCTATCAGTTGCTCAAAGCCTTCTTCATTTTTCTGGAGGAGTACCGCAGCAAGTGTGTGTTCGGAGGCGAACAAGAAAATAAGAAAATCCTTTAGATAATCAGGGCTTACCAGTATGGGTGCCTCGCTTATAACCTTCTTGATGCGCGCAAACGATGCTTGGGCCTCCGTTGTCCATTTCACTTCGTTGTTTTTCTTTAGCATATCTGTGATCAATTTCATGATTTCAGCAAAGTTTGGAATAAATCTCTTCAAAAAAATTATTTTTCCTAAGAATAACTGAATCTCTTTTATAGTCCTAGGGATGTTTATTGTGTCTATAGCTTCAACTCTTTTAGGGTCAATTCTAATTCCATCTTGAGACACAATATGGCCCAAGAGTTTACCTTTTTGCATAGCAAAGTGAGACTTTTTGGGGTTTAAAGACAAACCAAACCTGAGGCATTTCTCAAACGTCTGCTTGAGATGTATCAGATGATCTTCATCAGATTTAGAAAAAACGGTTAGATCATCAAGATAGATAACCACAAATTTGTCTCTTTCACCAATGAAAGCGATATCCATAGCGCATTGGAAAGTAGCACCTGCATTCATTAAACCAAAAGGCATCTTATCATACATAAATGTACCCCAAGGGGTGGTGAAGGTTGTCTTTTCTTTATCGTGTTCGTAGATGACAATCTAATTGTACCCCGAAAAACCATCAATCATCGACATCCTATTTGCCCCAACTACTTTTTCTAGAACATGATCCATTTTGGGTAGGGGGTAATTGTCTTTGAGGGAGGATTTATTTAGATTTCTAAAATCCACACACAATCTGATTTCCCTGTTTTTTTTTCTAACCGGGACCAGGTTTGCTACCCAATCGAAGTATCTCAGAGGTATGATTATTTTTGCACTGAGGAACTTTTTGACTTCCTTTTCAATCACGGGCAATAAAATGGGATTGATTTGTCTGAGTTTTTGTCTAAAGGGTTTGACACCGGGCTTGAGGGGTATCTTATGTTCAATCACAGTGGTGTCATAGGTTCTCAGCTCTTCATAAGACCAAGCAAACACGTCCTTGTACTTTCTAAGCAACTCTGCGTACTTACTTTTAGTTTATGGGGATAAATATTTGGATAGTTTCACCAACCGAGGGTTTTCTTTAGTACATATGTCAGTCTTCATCCTCTTCAGGTTGAGGCTGTAAAGTGGATTTTGAAGGGATATCATCTTGATTGAATAATATTTCCAAGGGAATCAGGCCCTTGGGGATTTGGTTATTTTTAAGAACGAGCATTCGGTGATTCACATTTTTTTATCATGGAACTCTTGAGGATCCTCCCCTCCCTGCATGATCCAAATAGGATCATTTTGGTTTTCTTGGTCAGCGTGCGTTTCGGCAAACTCGTCTATTGATTCTAAAAATTTGCGAAGTTGTTCATCATCCTCAAAGACTTGCCAATGTTGTATGTTATTCGGTATAGAAGGTCGGTGCCTCATTTGTATGTGGTACTTTAGTTTAAACGTGGTGGGAGGTGTGAATGTTGAGGCTGCCTTGGCTAACGCATCAGCCTGTTGGTTTTCAGTTCTAGGAATGAAATGAACTTTGACAGAGGAGAATAAATCTTCGATCAGATCCCAAACGCAATTCCTGTAGGATCTCAACCTAGGATGTTTGGCTTGGTACTGTCGGTTTACTTGTTTTATGATTAGCTCGGCGTCACCAAAGACTTCGAGGTTTTTTATTTTCATTCTCCTGGCAGCTTCTAACCCTAACACTAAGGCTTCATACTCACATACATTATTAGTGTGGTTCTCATTCCACTGTAATATGTAGGAAAAGGGAATTACAAATTGATTATCGGGAGCCACCAGGAGTGCCCCAACTCCAGCTCCAAAATAGGATGAAGCACCATCAAAAAACATCTTCCATACACCCAAGCTATATACATTTTCTTTTAATCCTTCTTTTTCTTTTTTTTCTTCTGTACAACTTTCGTCTATACCTACTTCAAAATCATCATCAATAGATAATATACAATTTCCTAAATCTTGGTCAACAATATATACAGGGTGGTTATTTGCGTTATGTGGATCACCTACCATGAACGCCAACCTGGTTTCTCTGTAAAGACGCGTGTATTGTCCTCCAAATACTGGAATTGTAGCATATGTCATGTCAAGCTGAAGAGATCCCCCAAGTTTGGCATCCCATGACCTAGATAATAACATACCATATTTAGGAGGGATATCAACGACTACTATGTCCATGAGAATGATTTTAGCGGGTATTTGTGCCAGATTGACCACCAGGTCTTTAATCATACCTATGCATTTGACCTTTCTTGAATCAAATGAATATAAGTCTCCATATGGCCTTGTGATTTCGAGACCTAACTTCTCCATAATGGATTTTGGCATTACATTGTGGGATTCTCCAGAATCTAGCATACAGTTATGAAGTAGGTGGTCGAACAAGGTCAATGTGATATAGAAGGGGGCAACAGTGTCTCTCGCACCTTCGAAATGCGGACCAAAAACTATGTTTGGCTTGTCATCTTCTAAGTTGATGACATCGGCTTGGCTTTCGTCTTCTAAAAAGCTAATCAACTTAGCAATTTGTTTTCCGTATATGGGACTTTTAGCCAGTTCAACGAGTGGGATAGGGATTTTGATTTTATTTATTTCATTTTCCAGATTAAAATTTGCCAGGGCCTTGTCGCTCTCTATGTTTGGGGCCTCCATTCCTTTCTTTTTAGCTTTTCTTTGTGGTGCGGACTTGGTTTCAGTCACAGGAACCTATGTTTTCACAGTGGGTGTTCCTACTGACTTTGACTTGACAGGTTGCATGTCAGCGGTTTGGGTTTTTACAGTTTTTTTCTCAGCAACCTTGGGAGCTGCTTCAACAGTTTCACCCCTAAGCAAAATCTTTTTTGTTGGGGCAGTTGGAAGACTCTTGTTCCTAGGTCTCAAATTATATTTCTCATGAAGTTCGGCTATAATATCATCTGTGATACCCTGATAGGCCAAATCTTCAGAAGTATCGTTGCTAACATCGTCTTCCGATCTAATTTCATTGTTTAAAGATTTTTCGTAATCTTGTCTTGATAAATAGGGTGATTTATTATCGTCGCCAAGATTATTTATATCCTCATTGAACTCTTCAAAATCTTCTAGTTCTTCTTCTCCAATGAATTTTTCACTTTTGAAGGGGGTTGGGATTTTTTGATCCTCATTCTTTAATATTTTATGTGCGGCCTGAGGATCAGGATTCCTTCTAAAATCCTTCCTAGGAAAATGATCTCTTTTTGATTTTTCGAATTCCATTTTTGAGATCTCATTTGAAAGTTCTCTAATCACCTTAGCCATCTCGTCTATTTTATCTCCCGAGGATTTCCCCGATCCTGAGGACCCACCTTGTTCTTTGAATTTCCTATTTTCTTTGTTCTTGGTTTCTATTTTTTCTTTTAATTTCCCTGATGCCATCATGTTCGATTCAATCTCTAAACAATCATCTTGCATTTTGGTGAGATCTATTGATCTCCTTTCTCTTAATAATAGAGCGAAATCAGGATCAAAGGCTCCAGCGAAAGTCACATTTGTTGCGGGTTGAGAAGGTTTGACCTCGACCGGGATTTTATTATACAACTTGTTAAACCTTTGCGTGAACTCGAGAACTGATTCTGAGTTTTTCTTTCTAAGGGCTCTGAATTCAGTTAGGTAATAGAGGTGGTCTTTCCTCTCCCCCCATTGTCTGATAAAAGCATTTTCAAGTTCTTCGTAAGATCTTAGAGATCCTGGAGCTAAGGCTCAGAACCAGGTTCTCACCTGTCCTTCGAAAGTCTGAACAAGGAGTCTAGAATAGACATCTTCGTGTTCGATTCCAAGGATGTCGGCGAATTGGTCAAAGAAATTTATGTGTTCTTGAGTAGTTAAATCTCCTTCCCCCGTAAATTTCTGAAGGCTTTTCATATAGTTCTCGAAAAGGTCGTGTAGGGGAACAGGGAGGACAAGGGGGGCGTATCTGGCAGCTACCTTAGCGAAGATTCCAGGAAGCGGTGCTTGACTACCTGCTGGTCCTCCTAGGGCACCGCCCCCATCTCCTGCACCTCCATGTGTAGCCATTGATAGATTTGAGGCTGAAGCTCGGAGTGTGTGAGGAGAGGGCTCACGGAAGTCTAGGGAATATTCGTCAGGAAAAGAGAATGAATCGTATGAAAGGGGAAGTGAGACGGATCTCTCAAGTGTTTCCTTAACGTTCAACTACGTAAAATCAGGCTGACAAATAGTATGTATGGGTGAGATGATTTGTCTAAGGGATCTTCATGATTTTAAAATCTTTTCCGGATTAGATACTGGTGAGGTCTGTTTATCATTCGGGTTCTTTCGGCTGATAGCCAGTTTACTTTTCGTGGAGTCGCCAAGTGAAAAATATAGGTAGCCTTAGAAGGTTTTCTATCTTTGTTCACTATCAAAGAAAGAAAGTGTCAATGTCGTTCTTCCCAGGGAAAAGTTTCATTTCTTCGTCCGCGGCAACGGCGCCAAAAAGATGTTGTTCCTGAGTTTATAGTTTAAGGCTCTAAAGTATACCGTCAAGGCATCCGTAAAGATAAAGGTAATTAAAGGGTAAGAATCAAAGTGAAGGGTAAATCAGAGTTGGTTTCTCAACTGCCTCTGTCTAGCTTCCCATTGTTCTTGGATGCTGATATCTCTCTCGATAGCTGCCCATGAACGTTCTAATTCAACCTGGTTAGTTGTTGTTTGCAGAATAGTATTAAACAGGTTCAAAGCAATGCTAGTTTGATCTTGGAGGCCAGGTTCTATGTTGGGTTGTCTATTATTTGGGACAGTCATGGAAAATAAAGTTTTATTTAAATATGAAAAGTTTGAAGATTTGTTGCTTCAGTTTTTAAGGGATGAAAAGAGAAAAAGAGTTTTGGAACTCAAAATAATAACATAATAACAATTGAGGTCGTTTCCTGTACTTGAAACAATTTTGTGAATAGTAAAATAACAAAGTAACACTGCTGAGAAAATGCGAGGCTTTAATCATGAAAGAATCTCATATTGTAACAAGAGGCAAAGAGGAAAACAAAATTTCTAATGAAGTGTAAAATATAATCATTCAAATGACCTACATGTCTTGAAACTGCTGATAGCAATCACAGAGGAAAAAACTGTAAATGATTTAATAACCAAATCAATTCAAACTACAATAGATGTGTAAAATAAACTTATAGTTGATCATTCATTAGAAAGACGTGAGAAGAAAAATATTGAAAACAGGGTATAAGAACACATAGCTTCAAGTTGACAGAATTCAGAATCTCGTCTGCATTATTTATATCACAATGGATTGGAAAACTTTTTAATACAATCGACTCTCCCAAAAACCAAAAGCCCTTTCTCAGTCTTGTGAAATTATATTTATACATGATCACTAAACTTTTTTTCCCGTTGGTGATTAACCAACTTCCTAAGACTAACGGTTACATAAATGATCAATGTTGAACCATTTACATTTCTATATTAACTACTTTATTAGTTCAATGATGAAAATATCCAAAACAATATTTCATGTCTGCGTTGATGAACTTCCTTCTTCTGTTTTAAGACAACGAATACATTTTCCCAAAAACTTCACCAAAACTCTGGGAGCTTCTGGTATGTCTTTTGCCTCAAATAGGAAGAACTTTCTCTGCAGTTCGGGCAGACGGTCTTCAATTATCTTTCTTGTGAACTTAATAGTTTGTAACTTTAATTTTGACATCACTATCCATTTGTCAATTTGAGTGACATTGATTACCTTTATTTGTGGGATCTCTGCCTGAATTTCCTCCAGATCTTCCTTAAATCTTAATTGATGCTTAACAATGTTAATTTCTCCTAACAACCCTAGACAATTGTTTCTTCCAATGTTCAATGAAGCTTTCTCTAAAAGATTGAAAATCCCTTGACAGTCGTCATTAACCTCTCTGGTTATTCTTTTGTTTTCTGTGAGGTCTGCCTCCCATACCTTGAGTATTGCATCACCTTTAATCTGCTCTGAAACAGATAGCTTTTGAGCCTCCCCGAAATCCTCTTTTGTTGAAAGAGCCACTGCTTTTTGGAAAGTTGTTCTGGCTGCTTTCACTTCTCTTTCTTTCTGTAGAATATTCTCCAAGGATTTACTTGTTTCTTGAAAGTAATTCTGATCAAATTCCAGATTAAAAAACACTCCCTGTTGTTCTTTTTCTATCTTCATATGTATTTCCAATACATAGGGCTGGAAGGTTTCAAGCTCTACCACTTGATTTGAAATGGAATTAATCTTATTTTGTAATTGTTTATTAATTTCTTCTTGTTGTAGGACCTATGCCTGAGTGACCTGTATCTTCAGGTTTGCTTCATCTAAGCTTGCTTTTAGTTTCTGAATCTTCTAAATGTCATTGGATCTGGCTCGTTCTAGACCCTTGTTTATCTCCCGATTGATACTTCTTTCAGTGTCCTTCAATTGGCTTTGTAGCTGACCTATCATCTGATCTTTCTGCTACAACATAGTTCTCAAATTACCCACAGAGTATAAATTTTCCGATGCCAAGGCTCCCATTGTGCCTGCTATTTCTGTAGCAAATTCCCCCTCTTCAAGTTTTTGTCCATCTACAATGATCTTGTTCTTTTTTATCATCCTGTCTCCTCTTGGATGCATTTCTTGTTTCATAATAGCCTTCCTCTTTTTACTGAAAAAGTAATTCGAAGAAGGAATCTCATCCCTAGAAATGGGTTCAAGATCATCAATATACAGAGCTTCCATTTGGGGGTTTCCATAAGTAAACTGCAAAGGAGTCAAAGAAGTGATAGGACTTCCAAGTTCTGTCGATCTTGTTCCTCCTACTTCTTTGGTAAAATTCTCAGGGATTTCTGAGGATGTTTCCAACTCCTTTCCTTTCCTTGCCTCTGATTTTTCCGACTGAGGAACTTCTGTTTCTTGTGAAGGCACTTCACTCTCCTTCATTTTTGCCTCTGTATTTGCTTTATTCTGTACATTTGTTTCAAAGCTTGGGGGAGGGCCTTCCTGCTCTGGAGGAGGGGTCGTGGATTCACCCTGCAAGATCTTTGGCAAACAACTTCGCCTGTGACTTTGGAAGGACAAGAAACCAGTCTGTAAGTCGGGTGATAAGGCTCGTACCTTGTTCAATACCTCCTCATAGGTTTTAACCTCTTTGAATATATCATCATAAATAGACTTTTCGTGTTCATAAGCTTTCAAATTGCAGTGCATCAAATGTCTGCTCACTAGTTGAGAAGGGTCATGTTTTTTATGTTCTATATTTACCAGTTTAACTTCTTGTAGTGCTTCGACTTCCACTTTAGAATGGCCTATGTTTTGCAATGAGAATTTTCCGATATGTACAAGGAAGATTGGCCAGGACTTCTTTTGAGCTGCCTTTAGCTCATTTCCAATACCTTCTTTTACTATTTCATGCGCTACTTCTCTGCACACCAATCTGTCACGGAGGAATTTTGGAAGTGCATGAGGAGGAATCAAGCACCCATAAACCCTAATGTAAGAGAAGTTTTCATCAATGAACCAGACGACTACTGCTTTAAGGTTTTCTGAGACTATCTTAGAAATGCGAGGGGGTTCACGGCCATAAAACATTTTATGCATTGGAATTACTATGAAATGACAAATTTCATAAAACGCATCCTTAGCATCTTCTTCCCATAGCACAGAGTGATACTCGTGAATGGGTTCGGGACAGGTTATGTTCCAACTCCAATTCATCAAGAGAAATGGAGTCACAAAGCAGATTGTGTCCATGATGTACGCTGACATGTAAAAGGCCATTGGCTGACCTTTAGATCTTCCAACCTTGTAATTTGAATCCTCTTGGGCTAGGTTATCGGACAAAATCTTACTCCGGTTAAAAGTGTACCCTTCTGATGCTTCTTCTAAAAGGGGGACCCATTCTGCAGGGAAATGGCAGGGATTCTTCTTCCCAAAGAATCTACACAGCATAATGGCTACATAGACCATGTATTCGTTCAAAGATGATGTGGCATAAATTCCATGGGTATCAGCCCTGAATTTCGAAGGGCATCTCCACCATCCTTTAATAAAATTAGGGTATGTTTGGTCCGCTTCAATACATTCTTTCTTTTGAAATTCAGCTGTAAATTTGGCATTATAAATGTACTTAGGATTTGGTGAGAGTTTATACATTACTTGTATATGCTCTGGCCTGAATGAGCCGACAATGACCCCTTGATCGTCTAAAATACTTCTCGTTGGGATATCAACCTTCTCCAATGCCCAATTGATCATGTCGTTGTATGCCATAAGCCGAGGGCGCACTGCAATCTTATGAAGCTCTGATTCTGCTATATCTCTAAAGTGATTCTCAAAATCAGTAGGAGAATTCTTGATTTCGTCATCTAGGAGGTCATATATTTGTCTCCAGGATTTAATTGAGTCGATGGCGTGTGGTGTAGTGTCGGATATGATATCTACTTTTGGGTTATGCATCTCCTCTGTATCTTCACTCTTCTTTAGTTCTTTCTTTGGTGCCGTGACTTTATGTTAGATGGAAAACCTGTCACAAAAAAGGAGTGTATGATCTTGGCCGAAATGCGAATTATCTTTGAAAGACAGAACAAGCCTAAATTTTGGAACACAGACTTTTTAATTCGCCTTAAACTCATTTTATGACAAAAACACTGACACAGCTGACCTGTAATAAATTACATTAAATGCAAAAGATATTTCTGAGATACGCGCAACATTTATTAGCTATGTGTTTATTGATAAGGTCGTATTTCGGCAATCTCAGAATCAAAATTTGAAAATTTTCGTTCAACGGTACCGAAAATAAGAAAAATATCTGAGTTAAATTACTGTTAATCGTGTTTAAAACATAGTTAGTTCATTTTAAAAGTTGATTAAAGTTCGAGACTTCACATTTCAGGGTTTCGGGGATTGTGGATACAAGAGGTATGTCATCGCAGAACCCCAATTCCCGAAAATGCGAAATCATGATGAGATTAGATTAGACCATAATTTTGAATTAGTACCTAATTAATCGAGATTGATTAACTAACTTCCAAAACAAGGTTAATTCAGTCTAAACATAGACTATGAGTCAGGAAATCACGTTTCGGGAATCATATTGACAAGAGGTATGTTATCGTTTAAAACCCGTATCCCGAAAAAGCGATACGATTAACTTACTCTTTAATAATTACTTACTTCAACTTTTCGGGAAATCGGGGATCGGGATTTCGCGATTCGATATGTATTAAAACATATGTTCTTAGTAAACACCAAATCTCGAAAACATTTTAAAGTTAGTCTTAACTCCCTTATGTTTTAAGCTTATCGTGAATAAAAAACAACTTTATAGAAAGTGTGTTAGTATTTTTATAACATTTTCGATTTTTTGCCTTTTATTATTATTAGAATAAAGTTTGTCGGGATTTCGATATCGGCCTTTTAGAAATGAAAGTGAGAATTATGCTTTATGGAAAGCTGAAAGCCGAAAAAGGAAGGTTTTAGTCTTGAAAGTAAAAATTTTAAAATATGTTTCAACACCAGCCTTGGAAATACATTTCTAGTGCAAATTGCATCTAATAGGTATGAGTCCATGAAGAAGCAAGCAACTTCTCCTACTTTTGGTTTCTCTGCTTGCTCAACCCTAATGCTCAATTGTTTAGAAATTATGGTGCCCCAATTGAAGACACTTCCGGATATGGCTAAAATATAGGTCGGGGGCATCCAGGCTTCTGAAAACTTGGAACAATCCTTCTCCCCTGTTGATCTATATGTAGCTTACTACCTATCTTCTTCTAATATATTTTTACTTCAATTTTTTTTTAAGTCATGGCAGGTTAGTTCATAGCCGATGTATTTTCTTTCCAAAAGAACTTCCCGTTATAAAAAAATGCACCTTTCTTCTCCACCACATACAAATTGCACGAAGACTTAGACTTTTTATTAATATATGGTGGGTTCGCAGGTTGTTGGACTCGCAGTTTTACTTGCTTTCCCTTTTTAAGTCCACTACCACCAAAACTTAACCATTTTATTCATCTCTTTTACACCACAGGTTCACGGGTTCTCGGACTCGTCCTCATATCTTCTCCATGCTTACCACCCCACCATTCTCTTTCCCTTACCTTTGTCACATCTTTTGAGATCTATTTAATGTTATTCCTACGGAAAGTAACTACTAATTGAATTTTGAAAAGGCCATTATTGATTGCATACTTCTCGAGGTAATATCATTTATTTTGTATTAACTTCTCCAACGAAAAGGACTTAACAAATATTACTGAAGAATATTTTATTTCCATATTCTACGGAATTATACGTAGAGTTCGCCAGCTACGCTAGAATGACCATGAGAAAGCAACAATTTTGTGGAGACACACTAAACTTATTCACACCAGAAGATTATAATTTTCACTGGTCAAGGTCTTACTAGTATTTCACAACATTGCCCCTACCATAAATAAATGAGAACAAGACTTGGACATTGGGTATTGCTCTGGCTGGATGTGTTCCCAAAATTTTCAATTTCAAAGACATAGTCTCTTGGTGCGTCAATAAATTTATTCAAAATCGAAGGGAAATTCTACTGCACAATGGATCCCATATCTCATTAGCACCTTCAACTTTCAGGAAGATGTTGAAATTATCATAACCAATTATTACATTCAAAGGAGATGAAGATAGACGTTTCCTTAAGGAGAAGAATAACGGATTAGAGCTTCTGCAAGAGTACTTAGAATATCCTTCAACAATGTTAGAGGATATATCCATAATTTAGGTTAGTTCATTGAAAATTCCCTACCGAGAAGTAGCATGGCTTTTTATTAGAATTACAGGACAAGAATCTACGGAAACCATTCCTTGGTTGGCTCTTTATATCTTTTATTTTACAATCCATGAACAAGCGATTTTTTATTGGGGAACAATTATTTCCACTAAAATTTCTTCACAATTATCAAGTTTTAAAGACAGTAAGAAGTTCTACGTGGCCTCCTACTTCATATTTGTTATTATTTACTGTCATGTCTTCAAGGGATTGAATATAGGGAAAAGGGTAAATTGTGATGTTGACCCAATCACAATGTGGTATCAAGCCCTGTGGAGGCAAAAGGCTGCAAACTATTTTTATGAAGTACATAATGAATTTATATATGTTTTTAAGTAGTTGATATTTCAAGAAAATACATCCAAATTGTCATAAGAAGCATTAACCTTTATGAACAAGAAGGAGATTATGGAAGAATAGACAAATACAATATTATAAGGATCTATTGCTCTCATGAAAAACCCCCTTTATCTTCCTTACTATGTTCTAGAAAGACTATTTTTTGTTGAAGTGGCAAGGCAATACAACTCTTGGTTGCATTTATTCTATGATAAAAAGAAGAAGTAGTTTATCCCACTACCTGGGAAGGAGATTCAGGGATTGACCCTAATCATATTTTCCCTGATCACATGGTATCAGTTGGATTCAGTAATACACTTATTAATACTTTTATATTTGGAGAAGAAAAAGGAGACAACCATGATCCTCCAGTTGAATGCATTGAAAGGAAAGCAGGTGACATTGAAACCATCATAAGTACCACATCCCAGTATAAGCAGAAAGTAAAACCCTCTAATGAAAGGAATGCTTAGTCTCATAGTATTTCTCAAAAGAGCACGCTATCCAAAAAGAATTCTCAGTCTGCAACATCTCAATAGAAAAAATCTTCAACGAATAATTCAGATGATGGATGTGATAAAAACCCTCCTTAGGGAAAATTGGAAAAGTCCCATAAGTTGCAAGTAAAAAGAAAGAGGACTAATTCTCAACAAGAAAACGAAGAGCACATACCTAAAATTGAAATCCCTCTCGAATACGTGTATTTAGAAGTTGATATAGAAAATATCCATTTCCCTAATGATGCAAAACGGGCACTGGAAAATGTACAATCTGTGGTCGAACTCACTTTTCAAGATGAAGAGTTTTCAGAAGAAGAATATTTTTTGATACATAATTCTTTATTTGATAAAGATTCAAGAAAAATGATTTTTGAAAGAACCCTTTCAAAAAATAAAAAGGGCAAAACTTGCTCTACATTTAACCTTAGTAAAATGCTTCCATCTTGAATCACTAATATTCANTATTTTTTGATACATAATTCTTTATTTGATAAAGATTCAAGAAAAATGATTTTTGAAAGAACCCTTTCAAAAAATAAAAAGGGCAAAACTTGCTCTACATTTAACCTTAGTAAAATGCTTCCATCTTGAATCACTAATATTCATAAGGTCACAGGAGACACTATGGACATTTCAATAGATGATATGGAAGTTGAGATTGTCATACTTAAAGAAAGAATACAATAATTAGAGTTTACTCTAATGCCTCCACCAATATTAGCCACCCCTATTGCAATAGGTCAACCTAGGAGGAATTTTGAGAAAACTCCAAAGTCAAGTATAAGATTGAAAGGGACCTCAAGCTTACATGTTGCAACCAAACATTATGTTGAACAAAATATTAAGAAAATAATGTCTCTTATTTTAGATAAATGGGATCTAGCAAGTAATTTTGTTTCTCTTGGTTCTACGATTCAAAATACAAGAGAATATTTGAAAGCTAACATTGAAAATGATAAAGGGATTTTCAAGGATGGACTTGCCACATTCATTATGAAAGTTTCAACAATGATTGAATATTAAAGAAAACAAGAAGACTTACCTTATCAAGATCGTATAAAGAAACTAAAGGCATGTTGGATTCAAAGAATTAATGTATTAAGGGAATTATTAAATGAACTTAATCGCTTAACATCCAAAAAGGTTGAAGCTTATTCTAAATTGTTTGGATTAGATCCAAAGTTCATTTTAAACTCAATGCTTCAAACAAGACAACAGTTCGAAGAAAGCGTGGAAAATTTAAATAAATTATTAGTAGATAAGTTCAATAGTATGACTGAATATATTGAAGATGACATTGATAATTGACCTGTTGAATATGCCAATAGAAATGTGGATATTGAAACTACATTGCAAAATATTTCAATTGAATATAGAGAATATGAAAATGAATTGTTCAAAATCAAAGTCAAACAAGAGGTGACAGTTGCTCC
>SNQJ01S0163247.1:0-21356 GCA_010110895.2 Picea sitchensis | reverse complement strand
GAAGCACAAACTTCCTATCATACAGGGACCAACCTGTATAACAGAGAACAAGAGTTCTCCCTTGCACCACCCTGCCACCCTGGTTTCTCTGGCTGCAACCAGATGGAAGCTAAAACTCCCTGTGTTCAAGCACCCACTTGAACCTCTGAGGAAAACAGTCCTCCCGAGCACCTCCCAACCACCCTGTAATATTAATTCTTTGTTACTCAAACTTATTACAGTGATATAATGTTCAACAATGGCTTACCAGACTCATCACTATTTTGCTGCATTTCATTACTCTATCTACCTCATTGCCTTCCTGCTCACCTCACTTGTGTTGTCTGTTCTTCTACTTTTTAAGCTCTGTGTGCCATACCCATTCACTGCACAGATCCTCTTCTCTTCAATTCAGTTGTTGTGCTCTCCTTCTTCTTCACACATGAATAATCTTCACTAGTTACAATCACAGCAAACTCCAACAACAACAACAACTACATCTCTTCTCTGTACCATGTATTTATATCTTCTATGCACCTTGTGCATGCAGTGTTCGCAATGCCTCTGCATGCTGACTCTGCACCGTTAGCCTCCACCTCTCGAGTGCTCTGTCTGATTATCATCGTGACTCTTCAGCTTCTATGGCAGTTTTCCCACACGTTCAACATCACTGGATGTTATCTTGAGATTCCTCAGCCTCTCTGGCAGTTAAGACTCTTCGTTTTCTCTGTGACAGTCGAGCTCGTCTTCTTTGTTTCAGTTACAGCCTCAATCCCATCCAGTTTTCAATCGCCTCCACGATTCATCTTCATTCCACTGGTAGATTCCATGTGACTCTTCTGCTCCTATGGAAATCACACCAAAGTCTCTTCGCATCCTCTGGTAGTAACCATCAATGGTTACTAGCAGTTACACTGTGAGGATCAACATTAGCCCTCCGATCGTGCTCATTTTCACCTCCATCGTTGGATTAACTCTGATGGGTTCTTGCGTTATTTACTCGTTTCGTTCACATTCCTTATGATGCTGAGCCGAGGCGGCTCTTTAGATTCCTCCAATGGAATCCCTCTGCAAATGCCCGATCCACAGGTCCTGTTAACCTTCACGACGTTCTACACGTAACTGTGGTTTTCCCCGACTTGATATCAAGGTTCGGGGTTTCAGACTTTACGCGGTCGAGAGTCCCTGTCCTCTCGAATCCCCGATTTTCGATGAGCTCCTTCTCTATGAGCTAGCCCCTACCGGCTATGCCCTGGTCCATACGACCACATACCATAAGACCACAGCCTTATATCCCTCTATCGGGGTTTTGACGTTTTCAGTGTCGAGATGCACATGTACTCGGAACCCTCGATTCTCCGATCCCCGATGTGCTCCTTTCCCGAGCGTTAGCCCCTTCCAGCTACACAATGGTCCATGTGACCTACTATCACGTGACCGCCACCATACCTCTCGTCGGGGTTTCGGGGTTTACGATGTCAATGTGCATATGCCCCTTTGACCCGTGATATGCTGATCCCCGACTTCCTCCGTACTCTTAACACGCGTGCCACCGAATGGATGGTTCAGATTCCGCGTTGGGGTTTCCTCTAGGTATTTCCTCGATCCTTCGTCCATGGGAATACCGATTTGTCGATTCCCGATACGCTGGTCCTCCGACGGCTCTCGGCCTTTGACCTGCCAGCTGTCCTCCACTGACTCCTGGGTGGCCCACACGCTATATGCCTTATCGGGGAATCGTGTATCGCGATTTCGCGATCTCTGATGCAATTGTTCACAGAACTCGTGAAACTCCGATTCCCGATTCTCCAATGAAGCCTCCTGTCGAGCTTCTCCCGGTGGCGCCCGATCACTGCCACGCGTCCTTCCAAATGGACGGTCCCGATTATGTCGAGATTTCGAGACTTTCAATGTCCTGGTTCTCGATACTCCATGCAGAGGACCAATGGTCCAGATCTCATTCTCGATTCAATGGCTGCAATTGAATCGCGATATCGCATATCGCGAAATCGGGGTTCTTGATGTCAAGTGTTCTTGTCACTTCAAAGTCTCGATCCCCGATACTCCATTCAGAGGATCAACGGTCCAGATCTCATTCTCGATTCAATGGCTGTGATTGAATCGCGATATCGCATATCACGAAATCGGGGTTCTTGAGGTCAAGTGATTTTGTCATTTCAAAGTCCCGATCCCCGATACTGACTGGAATTAACAGTCCATATCAAAGCTTGATCTGACGGCTCAGATTTCATCGCAATTTTGCATATTGTGATTGCGCCCACTTCTCCTTGCACTTTAAAGACCATGCAGATTCTCCTCGATCTAACGGTGGTCAGACCCTGCGCTCGGATCTGATGGCTGAGATCTGTCTCCCTCTTCAACTCGCGATCCTCGAGACTCCGACAGGGAGTCGAATCAACGGTCCACATAACCTCCTGAGATGGACGGTCCTCTTGCTTTCGGGATTTTGTGAGCCCTCTACTCCTTGCACTTTAAAGAACGTGCAGGTTCTCATCGATCCAACGGTGGTCGGACCCTGTGCTCGGATCTAATGGCTGATATCTGTCCTCCATATCTGCGTGCTCCTTTTGTCTTCATTCAGATCTGACGGCCATCGGGAATTCAAGATGAGATCCAGCGATCACTAGTGCTTCTCCTCYGGAGCGTACTTTGTCCATGTTTTGCCTTCGCTRCATACTCTGATCTTGCCATCAATGACAAGCTTACTTTGCCTGATAACCTGCCAACAATCCTCTGTACATTCTTCCTGTACCCATGCCATCTTCATTGCTGTACTTGCCATCAATGACAAGCATATGCTACCTGTTAAACATTTCCAACATATTTAACTCACAAAATAAATTTCAAAGTAGTGCATGCCTAGGTAGTAACAACATACTAGAGCATCAAGATTTAGCTTCCATCTCTAGGTAGAGAGGATTGTTTCTATATTGATCTTTATTTTTTCTTAGCCCACTAAGACCTCTTACATCCTCTTCATCCAAATAAGACATCTTCATGAAACCTGAAGTTTCTGACAAAAACTCGAATCAACACCTACTCTTTTCTCTAATACAACCTATCACATGCCTATCCCTTTCCTTACAAATTTTCAACTGTTTCAGTCCCCCATTAGCTAGACTTGTTGTGACACCTACTAATTGAGTTCATTCATTTTTCTCAGAAATGACATAAACCATTAAAATATGCCAATTCACCAAGATAGATTAGGCCCAAGTGGTCAAACTTATTATGGAAGCTTAATGTTTTTTTTTTGTTTGCTAGTTTGTCCGTGACCTGTGGGACTAGCCCATGGCTTGAGAAACCATGACTCAGGGGCATCTAAGCCGTCAAAATCACCCGGGGATCGCACCCGGCCTGAGCCACACCAACCCTTAGCATGGTTGGATTTTTTGTCCCTGCAGGTTTCAAATTGGTGACTTTAACATCATAAAGTGTCTTAACAACACACTCCATCATCGACTGCCCTACACATCGGGGACTGTAGAAACTTAATATTAATTGACCCAAAATACATTAATAGATCAACACTTAACCATGTTAAGAATTCTATCATATATTTATTAACCTATGTAATTTCACAACCACATGAAATAATAGTAAATAGTAAATATTATAAATAACAAGAATACCAATCTAAGAACCAACGAACACCCCCAATTTAGAAAAATTCCACTCAACAATATTAAATTAAGATTAAGAGGTTAAGGTAATCCCATGAACTTGTGTTACACTTTCTATTGTTCTATTTTATTTGGCAACAAAGATTGTAATTTTTTAATGTTTTTAAAATATAAGACATGATCAAAACTCATATCTACTTATAATTTAAATATGTAGTAAAAATATAAAGCATCATGAGACCTTTTTGTTTGTATTTAAAAAATATAAGTTATTTAATAGTTTTAATCATTTGTTTTTTAATATATTTTTAAAAACTATTAATATATTTTTTATTGTTTTATTTTATTTGGCAACAAAGATTGTAATTTTTTTATGTTTTAAAAATATAATAATAATAATAATTTATTTTTAAGGTCATGATCAAGCCATACCAAATTGGTGTATGAGACTTCCTTGTTTGTGGGATAAGGGACTCTCCTCGGCCCAGTAATTTTACTAATAAAGTCTACAGAAGTATACATACCCTACCCCTCTGGATTTGAACATATAACCATATAAGACATGATCAAAACTCATATCTACCTTGATAATTTAAATATGTAATAAAAATATAAGTTATAAAACATCATGTTACCTTCTTACCTTCTTGTTTGTATTTAAAAAATATAAATTGTTATTTAATATCTTTAATCATTTGTTTTTTCAATATATTTTTGAAAAATATTAAAAATAATACTTTGTATCATAATGTTTATGGTGTAGTCCCCGATGTGTAGGATAGTCGGTGACGGAGTGTGTTGTTAAGCCACTCCGTGATGTTAAAGTCACCGGTTCGCGGGTGCGATCCCCGGGTGATTTTGACGGCTTAGATGCCCCTGAGTCGCGGTTTCTCAAGCCACAGGTTAATCGCGTAGCCAACAGGTCCCGCACAAATTAACAAACAAAAAAAATAATGTTTATGGTGTAAAATGTTTTTTTATTTAATATTTTTCATAAACACATTTTATATAGAGCATAGTGATTCTCAGGTATTTGTCTATATTTATTTAGTCATAAATAATATTTTTTAATTAATTTTTTATTAAATTAATTGAAAAATTGTCTCCTTTATAATCATAATTTTGTGAGCAACATTTTGTTTTTAATATTAAAAGGGAAAAGAATTTGAGAAAAAATATTGAGAATTAAAGTAAAGTGATTTATTCATAATTATATTTATTTAGTTATAAATAATATTTTTTAATTAATTTTTTATTAAATTAATTGAAAAATTGTCTCCTTTATAATCATAATTCTGTGAGCAACATTTTGTTTTTAATATTAAAAGGGAAAAAAATTTGAGAAAAAATATTGAGAATTAAAGTAAAGTGATCTATTCATAATTTTATTTTTCCAATTAAATTTGTAGATATAAATTTTTCTTTTTATTTATTTTAATTAAGGAAAATAAAATTGTAAATACGTATATGTTTTGGAAAAAAATTAAAAAAAAAAATAGATAGAAAGTAAATATTATATTTATTGTTTTGTAAATTTGTTGAAATTATTTTTCATATTCATATTCATATAGGAAGATATTCAAAATTCAAAAAACAAACATATATAGAGAAAGCAAATTAAATGAGGAATTTAATGGTTGAGGATTTAAAATTTGTGTCGTAAAATTCGTAGGTGTCTATGTTGATAGAATTTAAAATTTCATGATAAATTTGTAAGAATCTTGCTTTTTTATATTGATTTTATACTTTTGACTAAGATGTAATTGTAGATTAAGAATTTGAAATATAACTCATTTAAAATCCTTTCAAATGGCGAGTATAGCCCAGATAATGTTGGCCGGAAACGAAAAGTTTCACTGTCAGAATTTGAAATCATGGAAACAGAAGATGCTTGCTATATTTGAATACAGATGTTTAGACAAACTTGTATTGGGAAAAGAAGTGCGGAGTAAGACTGATGTGGATGCCCAAGCGGAGTATTATGCAAAAAAGAAAGAGCTCCCATGTTGCATCAGAATTTCCCTTGGTCTAGCAGATGTTGGAAGAGAGGCAGAAGTTGACAAGCGAAGTTCACTTCTTGAATGGTTAAAACACTCTACTCAATATAAATAATAAATCCTTGGCTACGCAGGTAGTGTTGTGGCTGAGTTTTGTCCAAGTCCAGCTCTCTCACCCTTGCTCTCTAGGTATTGCTCTATAAACCCAGCAACCAGGAACCGGCTAGGCTTTCAACTTAATGCTTGCTCCACAAACCCAAGCTCTCCAGCTCTCTAACCCAAGCTGGTTCTCAATCCACGCTCTCTAGGCCAGGCCTTGCTCTTAAATTCCCGAAAAGGTACCGAGCTAAGCTCTCAATGCTAGGCTCTTTTAAGAAACTTGCTTTTTTATATTGATTTTACATTTTTGAAAATTTGTAAGAATTTTGTTTTTTTATATTGAAATTAAGATATAATTTTAAATTAAAATTTTGAAATATAACTCTTAACTGTAAGTTAATGTATTTTTAATTCTAGAATTTTTGGTGAAGAGTTGGTTTATTAGAGATTTTAGCTTTCAAACTCTCACTTGAGATTTGGTTTAGTAGAGATTTTAGGTCTTTAATTTTCAATCGAGATATTGTAAAAGATCTTGAGCAAACATGCTTCCTTTCCAAAAACTATGACACATTTTAAGGGGATTACCCATTACACTCGAACCATTAGGGTTGTGCATGGTCGAAAATGTTTATAGCTCAAATAAATTTAAGTTCAAAAAAAATCCTAAAAATAGTTATAATTTTTGTTTTACAACTTCTACTTATTTTATTGATTTTATATGGTTGTGAAGTTTAGAGTTGCATGGTTTTTAGAGAAATCTAAGAAAAATCAAGCAAATACAAAAACATATTTTAGTTTATAATTTTAAAATTAAAAGCAATATACCTTATTTAATCATTTGCTTAAATGTTGGGCTTCCTGCCATCAAATATTCTAAATAATTAACATAAAAGATAAGAAACTTCAAAGCATTGCATCTATTTTCAATAAAATTCACTTTAGAGTTTAGACAATATCACATAAAAGCATCTATTCTTGGCTAACAATTAAAGTATAAAACCTAGGCTACTCCTCAAAATATGGATAGTATTAAAATCATGATTAAAATTATATTTAAAGAGAAATTATGGTGCAACTAAAAAATAGAGAATAAAAGCATTTAATATATTACAAAGATATCATTAATCCCATATTATAAGGTTAAAATTATCTTTGTAATGTAACTAGTTTAAGAAGAAAATTAACAATGAACTCTCATGAATTTTATAATAAAACTAGGTGTTGGACAATGGAAAGAAGAATATGTCATCTTTGTGATACTTAAAAAGTGGAGGATGAAAAACTCTTTTTTTTTTATAAATTTTATTTATTTATTGTGTTTATATACACATTAAAACTCACTTTCAAAATATTTATAAGATTAATTCATAAAAACCACATTATATCTCACTTCCACAACATTTTGTTAATTCATGAAAACCACACTATGTTTCACTTTCACAACATTTGTAGGAGTCATAATCTTCCTAACTTATTAAATCATAAACCCCCCAAAATATTTATATCTAGTATTTTGACCCTAAAAACAAAATGTTATAAATTCCAAAAAAGAAAAAACTTTCACTTATTTTATTCTAAATGAACTCCCAAAAATATTGATTTATTTTATTTATTTATTAATTCATTAAACCCCCAAAATAATATGGATGTCTAGTATTTTAGTATTTTTACTATAAACAAAATAATATGGATGTCTAGTATTTTAGTATTTTTACTATAAACAAAATATTATGTACCAAAAAAAAAAAATTTATTCTAAAGTCTAATTTAAATTAAATATATATATATATATATATATATATATATATATATATATATATATATATATATATATATTAGTCATATAATGAATTTATTATGGTTCATTCTTGAATAAATATTATAAATATTATACTTTAATGATGATGATGATGATTAATGTCCACTAAGATCGAATTGGTCTATCACACCTTAAGAGGGTAAGTGATTACTTGTGATTCTTTAGAATTTTGTTTATGTGCTCGAAAAACATTACATCCTTATAATACCTTAATTTTCTTTTTTCCTCTAACTCTTTATCACACCACATTTTCTCCTTAAATTTTGATTTGATGATATTTTTAATAGTATCTTTATTCTGCAAAATGGTGTCTTACATGATTCTCTAATAGTTTAGCCAAGACCATACATCTTTATGCCATCCTCGCTTGAGTCAATGGTGGTTACGACTTGATTTTGAAGCAATTTTAGGAAGCCTATTGTCTTCCATGTTGTTTTACTTGTTCTTATCCATTAGGTATCTAGTCATAACTATGCTTTCAATGAGGGAGAGACTTGTTTCTAAGAGGAGGATGGGATAGGGCGCATTTCCTTTAATTTTGAGATTATAGGTGATAAAATTATTTTGTATTTGCTCTATCTTTCTCCAAGATTCACGAGAGATACTACAGCCATAGACTTCACATCCATAAAGAATAATAGGTGTAATGAGAGTCTCAAAGAGAAGTTTCTTCTTATCCCAAATCCAAAGATCGGCTCATTTACAATTGTTTTCAAGCCCATAATAAGCTTTCCACCCCCCAATAATCCTTTTCTCAATGCTATAATTCCAATTGAGTTCGTGGTGAATATCAATTCCAAGATATTTGTATGAAGTCACTTCCTCCAAGTTGTTGTTGTCATATACGAAGGTATCATAAGTGATCTTATTGGATTTAATAATCATGACCTTAGTCTTAATTCATACCCATATTGGAGCAAAAATCCTTGAGGATTCTTAGTTGGTTTTCAAGATCATGGGGATTCCTTGCCATAAGAACGATATCATCGGCATAAAGAAGCAGATTGATGACTATCTTGAATTTTTCATAAGAGATGATATTGTATGTGAATGAATATCTTATTACAATGATGTGTGCTATATATATAAAGAACATATGGTGACCATGGTGACCATCCATGAAGAGATGTGTCCCTTGGGTAATAAATATATTTATACTTTATATTATATTATACATATAATATAAATATATTTTATATTTATACTTTATACTTTATTATATATATTTATACTTTATATTATAAATATATTATTCCATTAATAATATTATAATTAATAATATTGCTTAATAATTAATATTCATATTATTAATTATCAATCTAGTAGAATGTATTTTCGATGCTGCCCAAACATCAACACTCCCTCTCAGCAAGGAAGACATTCTACATTATGCCAAGATTACCTCTGGAGATTACCTTTCAAGATTACATGTGGGTAGCTCTCAAATAGCTTCAACATGTCACCATGAAATCCATTACCTCACAATGAATATGTACTTCATCATGTGCAACCTTGTGACTTCACAGCCAATGCATCCAAGGCCTATGGATAGTTCTCAAATAACTACAACATGTCCCGAGGACATCCACTACCTTGCAATGCATCTCTACCTTATCACGTGCACCCTTGTGACTTCATAGCATGCATCCAGTGCCGGTGGGTAGCTCTACAATAGCTACAACATGTCATCATGAGACTATCTAGTTTCCCACAGAAAACTTGGATATCATATGCATGACATATAGTACCCTCCGATAAAATATGTACCTCGTCTCTTCAACATGCATCTAGGGTCGATGGGTATCTCTCCAATGGCTACAAAATGTCATCATGACATCCACTAACTTGCGATAACATCTAAATCCATCACTCCCTCTAAAGAGGGACTATGCCGAGCTTGTCCCTGAAGTACTTGAACTTCATCCTTGACAACAACTTTGTCAACACATCCACAACTGTCTCATCTGTAGCCACATATTGGAGCCTCACTACTCCCTTCTGCACCATATTGGAGCCTCATTGCTCTGTTTTGTACCAAGTGTATAGCAACCAAGTGTCACTTCCATGAGACACGAAATCCAAGTCTAATACCACACGAGCTCACATCCATTGATTGTTGAACATGCGAATCTATACATCCTCGGATATCCATAGTGAAACATGACTTCACCCCATGCAACCAAGGTCTGTGGGTAGCTCTCAATAGCTACAACATGTCCCCAAGACATCCACTCCCTGCGATGCATCAATACCTGATCGTGTGCATTCCTGTCTCAATGTTAGCCCTCGAATATCCATAGTGCAACATGACTTCACCCCATGCAACCAGTGTCTGTGGGAAGCTCTCAATAGATACAGCATGTCCCAATGAAATCCACTCCCTGTGATGCATCGGTACATGATCGTGTGCACTTCTGTCTCAGTGCCAACCATTTTTCATGCTAGATGAGTTCCACCTGTCTTAATGCCAACCCTTTTTCATGCTGGATAAGAACACTCAGTTCCAATCCTTTTTCATGCTGGATGAGTTCCACATGTCTCAGTGCCAACCCTTTTTCATGATGGATGAGAACACTCAGTGCCAACCCTTTTTCATGCTAAATGAGTTCCACTTGTCTCAGTGCCAACCCTTTTTCATGCTGGATGAGTTCCACATGTCTCAGTGCTAGCCCTTTTTCATGCTAGATGAGAACACTCTCTCTAAAGAGGGACCATGCCAAGCTTTTCCCTGAAGTACTCAAACTTCATCCTTGACAACAAATTGGTAAACACGTCCGCAACTTGATCCTCTGTAGTCACTAAAATGGAGCCTCACTGCTCCCTTATGCACTATATCCATGATATAGTAATATCTGATCTCGATATGCTTTGACCTGTCATAGACCAAATGGTTCTTTGACGACTTCATGCAAATCTATTTGTCACACCAAATGTATGTCACCTCCAGTCTGAGACCAAATAACCTAGATAGAAGTTCTCAAAGCCACACTGTTACTGCACATGCTTCCAAATACACATCTTCAACCATACCGAGCACCACACATGACTGCTTCCTGCATCCGACAGAGCCTCTTACTCCTTATTGTAGTACCTAACTCCCTCTGGAACTGACCATCCAACTCCCTCTCGAGCATTGAATATCAACTGAATCTTCAACCTGCTGACTTCATCACTTGTCCTCCAGAACATGTCTCATCATTCTCTTCTTGTAGGTCTTACTTATAAGTCAAATTCAGTCCAATAGTTTACAATTTTCGAAGCCACGCTGCTTCATGACTTGTTGCACATGCATACTTAGCTTCAGCCATACTAAGTGCCACACATGACTTCTTCCTATATCCAACGAAGCCTCTTGCTCCTTACTATAATATCCATCACCCTCTGGAACTGACTGTCTGGCTCCCTCTCGAGCACTAAATATCAACTGGATTTTCAACCTGTTGACTTCATCACTTGTCCTCCAGAACAAGTCTCGTCATCCTCTTCTTGTAGGTCTTGCCTACAAGTCAAATTCAGTCCAATAGTCATCAATTTCTGAAGCCACACTGCTTTGCGCCTTGATGCACATGCTTCCACATACTTTGCCTCAACCATACTGAGTGCTACACACAACTGCTTCATGTTGCTCCATGTGTTGACCTCCTCTTCTTCTTCATTACATAGATGTGCACAACTCTATTTCTGGATAGTCTTTCTTCATGTTGCTTCCCACGACTGTCACTATGGATCCTTCTCAGAGCTATTACTTGTGACATGCCCGGAACAAGAAACAAGAACAACAAAAAAGAATGTCCTATATCTTGTGCACAACTATATAATGTCATACAACTAACCATGTTGATTTTCTAGTGTTAAATTAGACAAACACAATTTTCCACAAGTGGTAATTACTTTCAACGATATTATTTTAGTAATCTCTAGAACATCACTTAGTAATTACACTCACAAAATTTCAACTACTTAGAAACTTCGGCCTCTTCCTTAGATCACTTCCCACTTGTGAGAGAGAAAAATATGTGTGTCTATTCTTTTATAGTAATATTAAATTGATCCAAAAAGACACTTATCTTTGAAAATTAAATTTTATTTCTTACAAATAGTTGGAGAATACCTCCACTAGTACCCAAAGATTAATTTGGTTATAATCCATCCACATAGTATTTGACTTTGTTATTCTTTGCATAAATATAGGTAGAAGTAAATATGAAGTACATTCATATTTAGGTAATTATACATTTTTACTAGAAATTATTGCCCACCATAATTAATGAAATTCTTTCTATAATTTAAGTAGGAGTAAAAAGTAATGATATTATATGTGAATGAATATCTTATTACAATGATGAGTGTTCTATATATAAAGAACATATGGTGACCACTGTGACAATCCATGAAGAGATGGATCCCATGGGTAATAAATATATTTATACTTTATATTATATTATACATATAATATAAATATATTTTATATTTATATTTATATTTATACTTTTATATATATTTATACTTTATATTATAAATATAATATTACATTAATAATATTGCTTAATAATTAATAATCATATTATTAATTATCAATCTAGTATAATGTCTTTTTGATGGTATCAAACATTAACAAACTATAAAAGTGAGAGTAGGGTCCACACAACCTTTTTTTTAAGCAATCTTCTTGTCAATGTATATGCCATATATTTTTTTGCTTTAAAAAAAGTATTTATCCACATGAATTGTTTTTCAATGCAATATAAATATTATTATTTTGTTTGACTTTAATTTTATTTATTATTTGTTTTGAACTTGGTAAAACTATTCTTTCTTAAGTACAAAGTAAAATATCAACACCATTTTTAAAATGATTCTTGGTGGTTTATAAAAGATAAACTTTTACTCTAATGAGCAACACTTTTAAATCTTATTTAAAAACTTACTATTTCAATACAAATAGTATATATAATAATAAAAACCAATATTCTTTATAATCATCATTACTATTATCAATAACAAATTATATACTTTCAATTATATTTAATCTATTTATTCATCATTACTATTATTAATAACAAATTATATATTTTCAATTACATTTAATCTATTTAATCTTAATGTCTTATAAAATACTATTTTAATTACAATTTAACTCTTAAAATATAATAAAAAAAACCCTTCATATAAATAAATAAAAAGATGGAAAAATATTCTTTCAATTATCACGTCATACTAATAAGTGAAAATAAGAGCGACGCCATTTACAATACTCATTTGAATTACTTGATAAACGATACGTTTAGCCTCGTCCATCAAAAAAGTGGAAACTCTGGCACAAAATTCTTCAATCTTTTGCACAGCTGCTCCACTACTTCCCCGTCCCACTGCAATTTGGGACAAACATAGATGTTGAGCTCTTCCAACAACAGACAGTGTTCAACACCTTCCAATCTTTTTAAGTAAAAACACTCACGAACATTTAGGTTTTGAAGCTTTTTTAGCTCTGCCAATCCCTTTACTATCTTGAGTTTCACATGTCCAATTATAGTCAACTCCTTCAACGAGATTAATGTTTCAATAGCCAGCTCCTCCACTCCTATGCATTCAGAAATATGTAATTTTTGAAGTTTTGCTAGATGACGGAGCCCTTCAATTTTCCGCAAAGAACAGTGATCCAATGTCAGTCCTATGAGTGCATTTGGCAGTGTTCCCACCGCATCCAAATAATGACAAAACTGGATGTTTAGATGTTGAACGGTTGGGCATAAATCTTCCTCAAATGATATATCTGATATTTCAGTGCCGTGCAGGAATAAGCGTTGCAGCCGTAGAAGCATGCACTTGTCATTGGAAGACTTCAAATTATTCGATGTCTCTCTTTCTACTTCACACTTTTTAAACGGCAGTTCCCGTAACGGGCAATTAATTACTTTAAGCTCAATCAACTGAGACAACAGTCTAACGGAATCCGGCAAACATTGCAATTTCCTGCATTCCCAAAGGCTCAATCGCTTCAAGTTCCTCAGGTCCCCGAGCGAAGCAGGCAGCGTTTCCAGCAAAGGGCTTCTTAACTTGAGAACTTCCAAATTGATTAGGTCTCCAATCGCATTTGGCAATTCTTTTAAGTTTGTACGCTCCAAATATAATTCTTTCAGGGACCGCTGACGTGCTATTTGGGGAGGCACTTCTTGGATCTTGAGACACGAAGAAAGATTTATGTATTCAAGCTTGCTGATGTTTCCCAGTGCTTCACGGCAGATATTCAAATTAGAACAACCATGCAAAGAGAGATATCTAAGCTGAATTAGATTGCCGAAGGAATTTGGAAGGCTCTCCAATTTTGAGCAACGAGACAGATCAATGTGTAGGAGATTTGTTAAATTACCAAAAGAATTTGGAATCCTTTCCAAATTGGAGCAACCAGACAGATCAATGCGATGGAGATTTGTTAAATTACCAAAGGAAATCGGAAGACTCTCTAAATTGCTGCAATAATGCAGATTTAAGTGTTGAAGGCTGGCTAAATTACCAAAGGAATCTGGCAGTGTCTTCAATAGTGAGAAGGATATTAACTCTAAGGTTATCAACGACCCCAGATTACAAAATTCGTCAGGCAGTGCTTTGACATTAATATTCTCCTTTCTTGAATTGACGCAAATTCGTTCGAGGTGCTTCAGCTTCCCTATCGATTTTGGAAACTTTGAAAGGGGAGCATCCATGATCTTTAACTCTCGCAAGTGCAGAGGTGTCTGCAAAATGTTTACATATTTCAATAATAACAAAGATATATGATATTCTCATCCACAAAACCCCTGAAAACCTGTGGTGCGACACAGAATGTTTAATGTTTACCTGCGATTCGCTTTGCCACAATGTTTGCAATTCGTTCCCGTGCACTTCTAAAACCCTTAACTTCTTCATTGGAATCCAAGAAGGCAGGGAAGAATAACGACAGTTGTACCAGCGAAGCCATACTAGATTTGGGGCTTGGCCTTTTCTCAAAACGCGTTCCAAGAGACAATCTTCAATATCAAGAAGCTGCAAGTTCCTCAGTTGCAACTTTCTCATTTTGTAGCAAGAAAATGATGTATACCCGTTGTCATCTTTATATTCCCTCGGACCCATCTTGATTCCCCGCACTTCGGCTATAACCTGTTCATTATTGAAAAGCGATGAAGAATTTCAAAACTGCACGGAGATTTCTATTGAATAATGCATAAAATATTGAATATTGAGCACTTACATTTGACTGCTGCAACAAATCATCAATATTCTCTGTCGCGTGCCAGAGAGGAAACGATAATCTCGAACGCTCTGCAATCTCTCTTCCCAGATCTCTAATGTGATCGTGCATACCTATAACATTTTCATTGTCTAGTTTCACCAGACACCTGTTCTGTAGATTTCGAAACCCCAGCGAGCCTTTCCAGCCTGACCCGTCCCATATTCTAATGGCCATGTCCTTGTTTTCTCCTATGAAAAAGCAGGCAATGTCTAGGAAGATCTGTTTATCCTCCCTATGGAGGGCGTCATAACTAATTTTAAGGGTTTCTTGTATCTCATTTGGAAGGATATTTTGAAGCCTCCCGAGTTGATCTTCCCAGTAAGAGATGCCATTTTCCCCATAAAAATGTGCCCCAAAGACCTCCAAAGATAAAGGTAATCCATCACAGGCTGTTACAAACTTTTTGACTAGAGAAGCAAATTCTGGGGGTGGATATGACAGGCTGAACGCATGCAAGCATAAGAGCTCTCGGGCGTGTTGTGGATTAAGGCCAGTTAGATAATAAATTGACGACTGTTCGACACCTGACTTTGTGAGAACATCTTTGTCTCGAGATGTAATCAATATGAAGGTATTGGAGAAAACGGATTTGAGATCAGGCAAAAGTGCATCCACCTGAACTCTATCATCTACATCATCTAAAATTATTAATTTGGAGTGAGAGGTTGAGAGACACTCTTTAAGCATCTCTACACCATGATGAACGCTGTCTATTGGACGATCCAATTGAGTCAATCCTTTAAGAAGTTTTCTCTGTAAAGATTGTAAAGAGCTTTTACCTTCTCTAACATCATGTAAAAAGTAGGCTTTGCCGTATTTTGAACTCTTCCTGTTAAAGAGTTCTTTTGCCAGCGTTGTTTTTCCTGCGCCACCCATGCCCACGATCCCCACGACCCTGGCTTTTCCGCTCTGCTCTTTGAGTACTTTGTTTTCAAAATCCTCTACTTTTTCATTTAAACCAATTGGATATTTGGCCACATGGAGACCTGGTTTTTTAACCTTTTCCAACACACGTTGAACAATCCTCTCCACGAGCTCACCCTCGTCACTGGTTATTCACAAAAAAAACATAAATAAACAGACTTAGAAACGTGTACACACTCAAATACCATTTATCTGTCTATAAACATATCATATATGCAGAGTTCTCACCCGTTACAGGCCCCGTGGAGATCTAACCCACTTATATCTGAAACCCTAGAAAGAGCCTCTCTCCATCTTTGAATAGTGGCGGGATCGTACCGCGGCTCTTCTTCATTAGTTCGAGGGTTATGCGTTTTCTTTTCTTCCAGCTTGCGAATGGCTTCGGCATACACTCCTTTGCCGTGACTCCACCGAAGCTCAGCGGGCTCTATATGGTAAAACACAGGAATAATTGGAGTCGCAGATTCCAACATGTGGAGGAGTTCATTGAGACACCATGCTGACTCAGCATATCGTGGAGAGAAAATCGCCACATGGACAGAGGAGCTTGTAATAGCGTTTTTTATTTGAGAAGGGAGGCCGTCGCCCGCTTGCAATTCCTTCTGGTCCAAAAAGACTCTCAATCCATGGGCGGAAAAGAGGCGATGGTATAGATGGCTGGCGAAGGTTTTCTTTACATCAGGACCGCGATGGTTGATGAAGACATGGTAAGAATTGTTGGGAGATGCAGCGGTCGAGGAGGAAGCGAGTGTATGTGCCATTGGAATGGACCCAATAATCAACAAAATAGGGAAGAAGCTGAGCGCAGGCAAGGTTGGGACGAAGGTGTAATTGATATGAAATGAATTGCATATATAGATATTATATCTATCAAGCCACGTACCACTTCTGATAATAACTCTCACCACAGAAATCTAAACAATCAAACAACTACTTGTTAGACAAGTTGCCTTCACAATTATATCAAAATAAAAAGGTAAAGGTCATGACCAAAGACTTATTCCAAATTTCCGCCCGACTCAAAGAATCTACACGCATTCTAATATATATAAAGAGCAAGATGCGTGTTAGATGTGGACTCCGAAATATGATCCTTCTAATATTCAATTAGTTTGACATAGCTATGAGTTTGACTATATTGTTTACATCTATTTACTAAGTCAAGTAGTTTGATTATGCTGTTCAAAATAAATTAATAGTTAAATATCATAGCTTTGAGTTTGACTATATTGTTCACATCTATTTACTAAGTCAACTAGTTTGATTATGCTGTTCAAAAGAAATTAATAGTTAAATATTATAGTTTTTGAAAAATTAAAATCAAAACTTTTTACTAAGACTACAATCATATCATAGAGGGAGTTGTACATGGAATAAGACAATTTAAAATTGATTAATATTACAAGAATAAAATATTTATAATTGATTAATATTATAATATTGAAATTAAATTGTTAAGTCAATTACTTTGACTATGTTATTTAAAGTTGATTAACATTACAATATTAAAATCAAATTGTTAAGTGAATTAGTTTGACCATGTTATTTAAAAAATTAATTAGCATTTAAAATATTTTAGTTGTTTAAAATTAAAAGTCAAAACTCTCCTAAGACCACGAGGACTTCTACTTAAAAGTTGTATCTTGGACAAGTGTTTCTCACATAGCCTAGGCGTTAGTATGTGGGAAAGTGCTCAAAGTGGTCCCTAATACATTAATTTTATGAGATATAAAGTTAAAAGTGGCTTTGAGAATGTTTCATGAAAATGGCGACTAAAGAAACATTTAATCATCATCATTGATCTTGATGGCCCAAAATCAAATCTCATCCATTAGATCAAGTGACTCTTCATTATGAATACCAAAAGTCAACCCTAGGGATTGAGGTGCACCAGTGTTGTCATTCATGAGCATTGAATACAGAGAGAGAGAAAAGGAGATGAGATGAGAAAAAGGAGGGCGAGTTTGTTACTAGGGTACCCATTTCGAGACAAGATTGCTCGCATGCAAATTGAGGAGAAGCTTCAACATTTATTGAAGGTAGTACAATATAGATTTCTACGGGTCGTTATTGAAGGGATATTTCCCCCATGATTATGGGTCGAAATCATAGTAGATCAAGATTGTATTGAGAAGACTGAAGTCTTCCCTCACATACAAGTATACAAAACTAAAAGAATAACTACTTTTGCTAGGAGGAAGTAGGGAAGAAAAGAAGGAGAAAGAGTGCACCTTAAGTCTCTTGTTTGATGTTGATCCTCGTTCCTGCTTCTCGAAGAGCTCCCGATCCTTTGTTGGAACTATCATAGTAAATGGAATCAAGACAAGCGCTTCTACAAGGTAGTTATATGATCAAACAATATACATGTCATGTACTATAATCAAAGAAAATATGATAAAAAGAGACACACAATATTGCAATGAATAAACAATTTGGAGGGAAAAAAATATCTTCTATCAACAGAGGATAATTACAACCTGTCTCGCTTTCAACACTGCTTTAGGGCCAACTGCCCAGGTTCTTCCATGAATCCTTCAAGCATCAACTCATCCAAAATACTATTCCTTGAATATCCCAAATAGGGATAAGGAGACACCCTATGGATATATAGATAGGAAGGAGGTACTGGAAAAGGAGTTTCTAGATCAAGGAATGTCACTCAAAGGATAACAAGGATAGGAAAGCTTTCTAGATCCTAACAGCATAACCTTGCACCAAAAGTATTCTCCATATCGTAGCCCTCAATCGTGCATTTATATCTTCCTCAAGAGGTTGGGGAAGTTGGAATCTGCTTTGTATGGGCAGGAGACACTGGGAAACGAGCCCAACCAAAAAACCCACCCGAAAACTTGGAATTATTTTATTTTTTTCTATTTTTTGAGGGTATTTGCGGGTTTCCCACTTAGAAGTCATGTATGTATGCACTTTGCATCAAAGGATCCCACGGATATGTGCAAAAGGCATGTTTTTTAGATGATTTGCATGAGGAAAGTTTGGGATTTTGTCTAGCAAGCCAAGGGAAAGGGTTAGGCCATGGCACAAATGTATGTGTGTGGCATTTTATGCTATAACAGTCATACAACATATCGTTGGCATAGAAATCGAGGAGTTTGACAACATGAATTTTGAGCCAATTTGGCATGCATTTCTAGGAAGCCATACAACAAATTTGACATAGAAATTGAGGCAGTTGTTGGGAACAAATTCCTGAGCATAAATCCATACAGTTGTACAACAGTAAGCACAAAAACCAAGGCTCGTACAACACTGAAATTCTGGGCATGTTTTTCAAGGAGTTTTGGCTCTATTTTTTAGGAACTTGCTTGGCACAAATCTTGAGATTAGTTTGTGTATTTTTGCTGCAGTTTTTCTGATGTAAAAATAATTTATCTTCTGAGCTCTGAATAATAAAAATATCCCCTCTCACTGATTTTCCCCTTGCTAGTTTTTCCAAGTTTGATTTGACCAAAAATATTTTGTTTTATTTTTTGGGTTTGTGCATTTATTTCCAGTTCAATTTGCTGTAAAAAGACTCTTGTGCTTCCAATTATAATTTTATGTTTATGATAATATCATTTACAATAGACAATGAAATGTGGGTTGGGAATTAAACAATGAAAATTATTGAGACTTGAAACCAAGTTGGGTTATGAGAAAAAATTACATGGTATCAGAGATGAAAAATAACTAAGAAGGGGAATATATCCATAAACAAAAACAAAGATTTGTTAAGGGAGAGAAGTATTTAACCAAGAGCTATAATTGGATATCGATTGTGAAGGTCAATGATCACATGTTTGAGGGTTGAGGACACATTGGATGGGGCTGCTAATTTCAACCCATGGAAAGAAAAGATAGTATTTCTTCTATAGGAATGTGAGTTATAGGACATTGTGAAAAACACACAAGTGAATCCTTTGAGAGTGCCTACATATGCTACTCTTTTGGTCACTTACACAAAGAAGCATATCAAGGCTAAAAGAATCATCCTTAATGCCATCAAAGACCATTTGATTCCACATGTTACAGGTAAATCCAATGCCTATGAGATGTGGGAGTCCTTAACTAAACTTTAGCAAAGTTCCAATGAAAACTGAAAAATGGTATTGAAAGAAAAAATGAAGGGCATTAAAATGACCAACACTGGAAATGTCACTACATATCTTACAAATATAACTTAGGTTAGAGATGAGCTCGATGTTGTTGGGGAGATTATTGTTAACACTGAACTTGTGAGGACTTCTTTGAATGGTGTGACCAAACAATGGGTTTCCTTTGTTGAGGGAATTGTTCAAGAGAAAATCTGACCAAGTGGGATCGTCTTTGGGATGATTTCATATAGGAGGAAACTGGAAGAGGATATGTGCAGGGGATTTCATCCAATGGTAATGATGAGGAGAATGTGGCTCTTTCTACAAAGAGAAAGAAGTCCAAGAAGGGTTCCAAGGGTGGGAAAAAGTTAAAGGGTGAAGGGAAAAATGACATTATCAAATTCAAGTGCTTTGCATATCACAATATGGGGCACTATGCAGGTTAGTGTCTTAATAAGAAGAAGAATTAGACTGCAACATCAACAGATGTGGTGGATTTTTCCACCAGGTTCGAGAAGGAGTTTTCTTTATTGGTTTGTATTTCCTCTACTAAAACATCTACCAGCATGTGGTATATTGATAGTGAATCCTCCCACCATATGAAGGGTATTCGTGAACATTTTTCAAAACTTACAGAGATTGAGGATCTTGAGGTGGTGCCTGGAGGTGACTCTGTGGTCAAGGAAGTTGGTAGTGGGAGACTATCCTTTTAGAGGGAGTCTCATCCTCTCTTCTTGGTGAGAGATGTATTATATGTTCTAGATTTGAAGAAGATCCTGATTTTAGTTTCTACCGTTGAGAACAAAGGATATGAGTTGGTGTTCCATGATGGACGTGTGCTCATGTATCCTAAGGGATCCAATATCACTTTGGTCAAAGTGATTGGGATTGGACATGGGAAACTGTACATGTTTCTGTTTCAACTAGCTTGAGCATTGATACATAGTACCAACAATAGTGACCTATGTGAGCTATGGAATAGGAGGATGGATAATTTGTATCATGGGTCTCTGAGGATATTGAGAGAGATTGTTACTGGGGTACCCAAGAGTTCAAAATGTTCCAAGAGTGCAAATCTCTTGTGGAGAACCAAACAAGGAATAAAATCAAGGTGTTGAGGTCGGACAATGGGGGTGAGTATAACGCCAATGACTTCAATGATTTCTATTAAAGAGAAATAATTGAAAGAGAGTTGAAAGTTCCTTACAACCTGCAACAAAATGGGGTTGTTGAAAGCAAGAACATGGCCATATTTGGGGTTGCAAGAGCCATGCTACATGATCAGGGTCTACCACTCTTTCTTTGGGTTGAGGCAGGAAACACTACGATTTATTTGCAGAACATGAGTCGACACAGAGTATTGCGGAACAAGACTCCTGGGGAGGCTTTCTCTGGGAAAAATCCTGAAGTTAGGTGTTAAATTATGTACCAAGGCAAGTGTTTCTCTTCCCTAGGCCCTAAGGGGGAGAAATTGCCGAATATGGGTCTTAGTCAAATTAATTTGTGAGATGCAAATTAAAAGATAACTTTATG
>SNQJ01S0163246.1:21992-36268 GCA_010110895.2 Picea sitchensis | reverse complement strand
ATTTTCTCCTTCAAAGTATCAAAAGCCTTTTGTTGCTTGCCTCCCCATTGGAAAACTTGCTTGACACTTGTCACTGCATGTAATGGAGCTACAATTGAAGAAAAGTTAGCAATAAACTTTCTCCAATATTGGGCTACTCCCAAAAAACTTCTTACCTCTGTCACATTGTTGGCATTGGGCCATTCCAATATGACTTTGACCTTAGAGGGATCAATTTTCAATTCGCCTCCACCAAAAATATGCCCCAAGTAGATAAGTGAAGTTTTTCCAAACTCACATTTAGATATCTTCAAAAACAACTTTTCTTTTCTCAAAACATCTAAAACTTGCTTTACATGCACAACATGATCCTCATGAGATTTGCTAAAAATCAAAATGTCATCCCAAGTAGACAATAACACAATCATCAAGAAAAGGCCTTAAGACATCATTCATAACTCTCGTGAAAGTAGCAGGAGCATTGTAAAGTCCAAAAGGCATTACCATCCACTCAAACAAATAAACCTGGATCACCTAAAGAAGCTCTGTCTCGCCTAAGAGGGGCATGAGACTCCCTGCTAAAAATTGTAGGTAACATAATTAGTTATAAGGGCCCTCGTGGGCTTAACAACTAGTCGGTCAGATCCCCCCAGAGAGGTAATCCTCTATAAAGGGTGTGTGTTGTACGAACCTTATCTGACCCAAGGTATTTGCAGAATAACCCATGCAAGTAACCTATGAGACACCTAAGTCAAGCAACTAATAAACCATTGTATAACTGATGCACATGTGAGAAGTCGTAAGTCAGGTCCACCATATGGGCAGGGTAGCAAATCCCAAAACCTTGAAAGCACCGCCTCTCACAGAGGTAAAGACACTAGGAATATCCCCAGATACAAATAGATCCAAAGAAATATATCTGACCCTAGGAAGGTATCGAGGGGATATCCCTTCAACCGACTTCGCGCATGTTGGCACAGGGGTAGACCCAGGGTTCACTCCAAGAGCGCACCAACAAGCCCTAGCTACTAGCCCTTTTGGCAATACCTGCGAAGCAGATGTAGTCTCACCCAAAGTAGCTAAGAGGGGAATATCAAGTGGATCTAATACAACAATAATGCAACATTCATATATCTCTTATCAACTAGATCTACTTTGCGCATCTATAAATTTGATCTAACACAATAATGAAAATAACAGTATAACAATGACAAAGATCCAGGCATCAATCACACATATGACACCAAATATATGTGGTTCACCCTCTCTCTAGGGATACGTCCACAGAACTATGCTTATGATATATTAAGATAATGCTTACAGTTCTGATCTGCGCTCTTAGTCAACAGATCTTCTCTCTTCTTCTCTCTGTCTCCCACCTTCCTATGTACCCAGCTAGAAGACTTGATCTTTGCACCCAGCTGAAGATCTTACAATACCAGAAGGCTCTCACTCTCATCACTCCTCTTTCTCACAGTACAATAATCTCTCAACCAACAAAAATCAATATCAATACCAAACACTAGTACCGCCCCGACCTAGGTCCTCTTGACCTCTATTTATACATTATAGTCCCTCATTGACAACCTTAGGTCGAAACCTAGGTGTCAAAACCTTAATTACCCAAAACCCTATGTGTCTAAAACCCTAGGTCAACTTGACCCGCCTTTTCAGGGCTTCATCAGCCTGTCTTTCCTTCCTTCTCGTGTGGTGCTCCAAAACATCTAATGGTGGATTTATCTGCTTGCTGAGTTGTCCTCGATCCATCTTCCTTGTTGATCTTTCATCCTCGATCTCCTCATCCAATGGATTTATTTTTCATACTTCTCTCTGGATTTTCTGCTCTTTTGCTTACTTCGACCCAGTGAAAATCACTGTGTCTCCCATGCAGTTCGTGTTTGACCTTTTCTTCCTCAATCTTCGCTTCCTTCCATAACCAAGGGCCAATAGGCCCCCAAAAATCACCTGTGACTCGTCCTAGGGCACTTCAGATCTGATCCTTCCATTTCACTTCGATATTGGACTGCGCAGTGCAGCCTTTGCTTTCTTCTTTATGCCTCCTTCCCATCCTTGTGTAGACTGTCTTTTCTGTGTCTGGTACCCAGTTTCAACTGCACATGGTACCTAGACCCTTTTCTCCTTTCATTTACTGAGAGCTACGAAGCATCTGATTTTCATAATACAACTTCAGCCGACTCCCATTCACTAATCCTTCTTTCCATTCTCCCTTTAATGCTTCAGTTGCACAGCTCCTCCTTCTGTAACATAGGTAATCTCATATGGTCCAAGCCAATGCGTTCTGAACTTCCCTGGATGTCTTATAAATTTACTGTCATAGATTAGTACTAAATCACCTTGCTTAAATGCCTTCTTCTTGATGTGTCTGTCATGATAGGCCTTCTCTCTTTCCTTCTGTACCTGTTGATGGAATCCTGCAATAAATTTGTCTTATTCTAGTTCAACCAGTTGGGCAAGCCTCTCACGAACAATGCCAGTATCATCCATGTCTGTAAATGCAACAATTTTTAAGCTTGGTACCAAGTACTCCATCGGGACAACAACTTCGAGACCATAAACCAACTTGAAAGGGGTTTGCATTGTTAATTTATTGCAAGTGGTTCTATAAGCCCAAAGTACTGCTGGTACTCTTAAATCCCAGTCATCCCTGTTCAAATTGCAAATCTTTGTCAATGGTGTCTCCAATATTTTGTTGAATGCTTCAACTGTTCCATTTTCTTGTGGATGGTAAGGTGTAATCTTCTGATGTTGATAATGTACCTTTCTTCTGTGTGCTTTCTTGGTGGGTTTATAGGTCCCATGAAGTCAATGGCCCACTTTTCAAATGCTTGTAGGGTCATCTGCGGTGCTAGTGGAATTTCATCTCTTCAGGATGGTTTTCCAACTCTCTGGCATACATCACATGCTCTAGTATACTCTTTATCATCTCTGTGTAAAGTAGGCCACCAAAGTCTAGCTCGTAGAATCTTATGCGTAGTTTCTTTTCCTACGTAATGTCCTCCTGCGATGCCTTCATGAGATTCTACGAGGATCAACAAGCAATTTGCCTCCATCACACATCTTATTAGTATCTCATCAGGTCCCATCTTATATAGCTGACCAACTATCAGTGAAAATTCTGCAGTGTGCACCACTAGCTGTTTCTTTTGGGAAATTGTATACTCAGTTGGAGCCATTCTTGTTGACAGGAATTGGACTATGTCTATGAAGTGGTCATCCATCTTCCTAATGGTGAGCAGTTTTGTGTGTGGTAGTGTATCCTCCAGACTAGTGGGTTCTTCGCCATGTTTCAACCTCGACAGGTGGTCAGGTCCCTTGTTCATTCTTCCTGGCTTAACTATGATCTCAAAATCATATTCTTGAAACAGGAGAAGCCATATGCATATTCACCCCCCCAACACTGGCTTGTTGACTAGGTACTTTAGCACAGAGTGATTAGTAAGCATTTTAAAGTGTCCTCCTAGTAAGTAATGGCAGAATTTTTGTAGTGCGTACACCATGGCTGATCCTTCTCTCTCTATAGTAGTGTAATTGATTTCAGTTGTCGATAGATTTCAGTTGGCAAATTCTAATGGATGGTCGATCTCCCCTTCTACAGGTTGTGCCAATACTGCTCCTAATGCAATAGAAGACACATCGACATGCACATGAAATTCTCTGCTCTAGTCTGGAAAGACCAGAATGGGCGCAGTCACCATCTTTTGTTTTAGTGTGTCGAAGCTCTGCTGGAATTCATCTATCCAACCAAACTGACAGTCTTTCTTTAATAACTTCTCCATTGGTGTAGTAATCTTAGCATATCCTTTGATAAATTTCTTGTAATAGCCAGTATGTCCTAGTGTTGTGCGCAATTGTTTGACTGAAGTAGGAGGCGGTAAGTCGACTATAATTTCAATTTTTGATGGATCAACCAACAATCCTTGCTTGCATACAATATGTCCAAATAATACTCCAAAAGGTGAGAAGAAGAGGCATTTCTTCAGATTCAAAGAAATTTGACACTATCTGCATTTGTCCAACATTAGTCTTAGGCATTCAATATGATTTTTCAATAAACTAAAAATAGTCCAGTCATCAAAGTATGCTTCTAAAAATTTATGTAAAATTCTTTGAACGCTTTAAGCACCAACTTGGAGAAGATGGCTGGGGAATTCTTCAGTCCAAATGGCATCACTGTGTATTGGTAGGATCCCCATTCTGTGGAAAATGTGGTCTTGTGGCAGTCCTCCTTGGCAATCCAAATCTGATGGTATCCTAAAAACCCATCTGTAAAAGAATATACCTCCTAGCCTCCCACATTATCCAACACTTCGTTTATGAATGGTGTAGGGAAAGGATCATGCAAACAAGCATCATTCATCTTCCTGAGATATACACAGATCCTGATCTCGCCGGTCTTCTTGTATTGCACCACCATAGGGATGATCCACTTCGACTCTTCGACAGGTTCAATAATCCATGCTTCTAACATTCTTTCGAGCTCAATGTTCACTTTTTCCTTATATTTTGGGTTCAATCTGTAGGGTCTTTGCTTGACTGGATTTTCATCTGGTTTCAAGGGTATTCTCATTTCTCCCATAGGTCCCTTGATACCCTTCATATCAGTGAACTTGGTCGGAAACAAGTCCTGATACTCGTGCAATAATTTTGTAATTTTGTCAATGGTAGCAGCATCCCAGTAATCTCCGACATTGGCAAGCTTCGATGTCTCCTCTATCCCAATATTGACTTTCTTTATCTTGATCGACTGTCCAACGAATGGCAACTCAACTCCTAGTCCTTCCACATCCCTGTGGCCTTCTATCTTAGCAATGTTTACCTTTCTTGGATCATCATCTGCGTCGACATTAATGTTGTAACATACTTGTAATTTCTGGAATGGCGCAGTCCATTTGTCCTCTTCTTGCTCCAAGGGGTGGCTAGATGCCTTCTTAAATACTTTCTGCCTCACAATCTATAGTGCTTGATCTACTGAAGGAAATTCACTTTCAAACAAAAAGGTGGTTACAAAATTTTGAAGCATACCTTCCCAATCTGCAGTGATGAGGCACAACTCTACTTGAAGGTACCAGTTAATAGGGGTCGTGTCCAGCGTGTTAATGAATCTGTGTACCCATTGTTCTTGAGGAATGTCACTCTAGGCTTCTTCGTAGCTTCGCACATGGTCCTTTGGGCAACTTCGACATGTGTACCTCACTTTGAAGCTTCCTACTTGTGCTGAGAACAATGGTGTCATCAAGGTTCAACATTGTGTCTAGTCTGTAATATTTCTTTTGTGCGTCCCCCACCATCTTTCTGGTGTAGCTTTCAGGGCCTCATCCATAGCCAACAACCTATGTTGTGCTGGTACAATTGTTTCGAAATCTAAGAGGAAGGATTCTAGAGGGTTCAGACCATCAAAGGTAGGCAAGTTACTTATTGTTGTACCAATCCAGTGAACTTCTCTGGTCAGTCGAGCACATCTCCTTGTGGATACTTCATACATATGGTTCTGCCAATTCTCCAACGCTTCTTCTGAATCTGATGAACACGTGTTGTCACTTCGCAAACTTAGATTTCCATTGGAAGTAGGGTTGATATAATCCTACTATATGGTTGCTAATTTATATATATTTTCCAGCTCATATGCGTGGTCTTCTTCTCTGATGGGCTTTGTATATCATGGACCCTCATCTGGATCTAAGGGTGCAATGACCCTAAGGCCAACTCTTTCAAATTTCATGCGTCTTTTCTTTAAATCAACAACAATAGAATTGTCGAAGGCCCAATCAATTCCTAGCAATGCAGGGTAAGGGAAACTATCATCAACACTTTCAATTACCTCAAAATATGCAAAGGTCCTAACTCCGTTGATGTCCACAGGGACATGCTCCAATCATCCAAATGGGCTGACAACTTGTTGATTAGCCATTCTAATCCTAATAGGGGAATAGATCAACTTCGGTTTTCCCATTAGTGCCCAAGTTTTCTTCATCATGACATTGACCTCCGACCCTAAGTCGAGGACCACATAGTCTATATCATACTCTCCTATTTGAGCATTCAAATGTAATTCTTTGTTTGTTCTTCTCTTCTTACCAATCTGGTGTACTACCCTGTTTAGTAAGGGGTCTATATTTCCTAGCTCATACTTCCTGATAAGGTTCTGTAACTCTTGCAAAACATTCTCAWCCCGAATTAACTTAAGACAAGTGTACATAAATTCAATGAGTTTACTTACCTCTTTTCCTTCTTTCGGTGAAGCCGAATGATCAAATGCCTGAGGCATTCCATACTCTTTTATTTCTGGTCACATTTTAGAAGAGGATCCTTGGTCCCCCTTGAACTCCTGTCTTGCTTCCTTGAATATTTTTCTTTCTTTCCTTGCATCAAAAGCCCGAGTCTTCTCCACAACTTTCCTAATACCTGACTCTTCTGCGATCTTTCTTTGGATTGTTCTATCTTCTCCTATAGTAGTGCCTCCTCGAGTAATAACAATGACTCTAGGGTTTGTTCTGCGTGATTCGACATATATCAGTTGCACTTGTGGGTTTTGCTTGGGTCCTCGTATTTCCTGAAGCTTAGCCAACAACACAGGGCATTCTTCTATGATATGCTTGAAAGAGTTACAATAGCTGCAAGTTGTGCAAGGATTCTGACAATCCCTTACCAAGTGTCCTAGCTGTGTGTAGTTATAATAGATTATTTTTCCTCAGCCTCGGCCCATACCTCCTCCTCATCCTCATCCTCTGTATCCACTGTGAGGATTGGAGTTTCCTCTCCCTGGAGAGTTGTACTACAGAGTGTTTCCTTCTTGTTGTACTTCACCTTGAATCTTGTATATGTCCCTCGACCTCTCATGCATGAGATCGTAAGCTCTACAATCTCAATCATCATGCCCCACTGATTTACAGAATGTGCAATACAAGTTTGTGGGTGTCTGAACATACTTATGCATGTAATAGCACTCACCTGGGTGATGGCTATTTCTGCATACATCACACCAGGGAAGGTTAACTTGCTTCAAGGGGATCGCCACTCATGAGGCCAAATACTCATGAAATAAGGGACAATGTTCCTTATCATGAACTTTGTATCTACATCTTACCACTAGATATCTTCTCTTTTGTCCTTCTTCATATCCTCGACCTACAGAGACAAACTAGTCAGCTGGCTCAAGATTTGGGTCATGCCTGAGCTAGATTCTCCCATAGGTGTTGATTCAAGATTCATGGTGATATCCAAAGTTTCTGCCTACGATGCAATCTTATGCTGCATAAGAGGGACTTTGATGTGTGGTAAAATGATGTGATGAACCATTCTTTATTCTATTCATCGAGGATCTGAAAAGTTAATCGACCTGTTAGGGTCTTGAATCTCTGGTCGAACTCCCAAACAAGTTCTGCTACCTTTTGTTTGATCTCTTTTATCTCTGTAATACATTGTGAATCCGACTTAGGTTTCTTAAACTCTGTAATCAATGCATTCTTGATCTCGTTCAGTGGCTTAGGCTGCGCCATTCCTTGGACAAGTTTCATGTACCAGCTCAGCGCACAGTCCCTTAGCGTAGTGTTGAACTGGGTTCTCTTGATGGATTCGTTGGTAATACTTTTAATATTCCACACAGCCTCACACAGGAACCAGTGTTGATAGATATCCTTAGATCCATCTCCCCTGAAGATAGGGAGCCTCATCTCATCTACCATAGAGTTCCCTAGGCTTCCCGTCTGAGTATAGGCTGAGTTGCTAGTAACAACACTCTGAAGACTCTAGTGGTTCTGGATATTCTGGCTGCTTGGTGCTATTGAAACAAAAGGAGGGTTAATGTTACTTACTTCAGTAATTTGCGCAGTTCGTGAGGTTTCTGGCTCGCTTTGGAAAAGTTATCCAACTTCCCCTTCTTCTGTTCTGGTGGGCTCTGAATGTTCTTCATCGGTTAGATATTCCTCTTCTCTACTGTAGAAACTCTCTTCTCTGTATTTTTTCTTAAATAGGTTCTCAAGGTGAACCGCTCTGAATACTCTTCCACTTTGCGTATGTCCATCTTCTCTGTCCCTATCGTTGTCGCTGTCTAAATTTATGAACATTATCCTTTTTCAGGTCCAACTAATCTATTGTATCTTCAAGACGTTCTTTTCATGCAAGAACATCTTGATTCTCAGCTTCCAAAAGTGCAAAAACTTTCCTCTGGGTACTTTGAAAAAGTATCTCTCGGCTTGGCTATATGATTCTACCCTATCAACAACAAATTCGATCATATACCCTCCAATGGTACTATAAAACCAATGATCTACTGCTCTTGATACAGTGTTGTCAACTCTCTTGACCTTACGGATCAGTGCTGGTGTCCAAACCACAGGAGGTCTAGATATGATCTCGAGCTGGGTATCGACTAACCTAGCCAACCACTCAAACAACTTTTGGTGGATTCCTCCAAAGAAGATCTCATGAATATCGGTGAAGATGTATCTTTGTAGCCAATCTTCAGTACTTAGTTTAGGGTTCTTGTTCTGGTCTTCAGCGAAGTCCCTCTTGTTAGCGTCAGAAGTCACTCCTAGATTGCTTGTAGGAGCAGAGCCTGACGCCCATCAGTTTTTATGTCACGGTTTGTTTAATGGGGTGATAAGATGGGTGAAGACTCAAGATAATATAGTTTTTCCTCGGGAAACTGGGCCTGGTATGTAGAGAGCAAGGGAGGTCTTGATCCAACTTTTGTCAGTAAGTGATCAAAGGGTGGAAGAAGGAACACTTGTGAGAAGGGTGAGCAAGACTGCCTCGGGAAACAGGCCTTCGGAATCTTAAGGACGAAAAACTCAGAAAGCCAAGATCCTCTTGGTCCAAAGTTTAAAGAAGCTGAGGGGTGACTTGACTGAATCCTTCAATTCCAAGTCGTTTCAGCGCTGATAACATCATAAGAACCGATTAGAAACAGTGTGACTATTACAGTGATCCAACCTACATCATCCTATAACAACCACAACTCGACTGGATCCTCTAATTTCGATTTGTTTCTAACACAGTAAACAAAGAAATGGAAGGGAAGCTGACGTCCATAAAATAAGAAATCTCAAATGCCTTCTACATTAACCAGAGCGACCAGCACTTCATCAAAACTTTACAATCGGGCGCTTAGCTCAACCATCCATGCTTACAAAATACCAAGACTGAGTCTATATACTCAGGAAAAATTCACCTCGTAGAGGCGTGCCAAGTCACCCAAGGCTTGGTGTCCCTTCAGTCAAACTCGTAGTGATATATTTCTTTAAGTGCCACCTTAACTGCGCATGGCTTCTGTAAGGAGGGTAGCTGAGCCATTAAGTGTTGGACTAGCGTGCGTAGACTTCTCTGTCGAGTTGAGGACTTCAGCATGGCTTCTTTGAGAAAATCGATACACAGGACCTCCTCGGGAAGACGGCTTGCCAGACCCTCCATCCCTTCACTTAATGAATGAAAGGAGGTTTCAACCACCTGCTCTTGCCGTCATTTACTCCAGGCGAGAAACAATATGGAGATCAGATCCGATGGCGCTTGGAGATCGCGTCGATCCTCTCTGTAGCTGAACTCGGTGCCTTGGCCTTCTTTATACAGCTCCTTTCTTCCTCCAAGTGACCACAGACTGTGACCATGTGCCTATTCCCAAGTCACTTTCGACGTTCGTGAATATGAAGGGGCTGACCCTTGCTGATCGAAATGGCGATGAGCGATATGCCGAGATGGCCTAATCTAGAACCACGCTTCCCTCTAGATCCGACGACTCTTAACTCTCCCGACAATACTGTGGGCCTAGGTCTAGGACTCTCCCGATACCTCGCGCATCAGAATATAACGGAGCTGCTCTTTGTGTCTTGGAGTCACGATGGGCGAAACGACGAGATGGATCCATTAGCTGCTAGGTGTTTCCTTTAGATGGACGACTGAAAATGCTTCATGGTGTCGCGGGCCCCAGCTTCGACGCTGTCGGGGTTCAGGGTTTCGCGATGTTCAAAGACATAAACACTTCACCCTTTGCACTCACGACTGCCGAAAATCCAACGTGACCAGATCTCGTGCCACGTGCCCTTTGGGATGAGCGGTTGTCATCCATTCCTGAACATGCTATGAGCGCTATCCATTGCGCTAACCTTGGCACAGCTTTGCTGATCGCGATTCCCCGCCCACCACTGATTTGATTCTTTGGGTACATCCTGAACGTTGAAATCGGAGCGCTCGCTCGCATGACCTGGGCCCGAAATGGATTTTTCTGTGTGTTGCGCTTGGGCACTTATCGCACAATCCTGCAGACCTGTGCACCTTTGTGCCCCGATACCACAATTGTTGCTAACATTAGGCTCCATGGGGGATAGAGTCATCCCCGCGATGCTCTAAGGACTCATATGCAGTTCCAATGCCTTGCTATTGGGCTATGGAGTATTTATTAAGCCAAAAAATAAAAATGAAAACGAACAAAGAAACAAAAGGATAATATTTACAAACAAAGGAGCCGTCTGAGGCTCAAACGAAACATTTCTTCAGAAAATGCCCATTCACTGGGCTGCTGAAAAATTCTTCACCTTCCAAACCTTGCAACTTGTACGTGTTATTTGAGAAAGTCTCAGAGATTCTGAAAGGCCCGATCCACAGGGCTTCAAATTTGCTGTGTTTGCCCTTATCTTGCCTAGGAGCATCCCATTTCAGCACCAGGTCTCCCATCTGGAACTGCTCTTTCTTGGCCTTCTTATCGAAAACCTGCTTGATCTTTTGCTAATGTTCCTGAATTATGTCGAATGTCCGCTCTCTAGCCTGCTGAACCTCCACTAGCTGATGAATCCTTCTGATCATGTTATCGGGCTCCTCTTAATGGTCCTGGAGGAATTTTTCTACAGGAATGGCTAACTGAGAGGGGAACACAGCCTCCGCTCCATAGACCAATTGGAAAGGAGAGACGCCGATAGATCTCTTTGTGGTCACTCGGTCGGCCCATAGAGAAAATTTTAATCTAGAATGCCATGCCTTCTTGTTGTCTTCCAACAACCTTTTGATGATCCTTATCAGGCTTTTGTTGGAGGATTCTGCTAAACCGTTGCCCTGTGGGTAATATGGGGTGGAGTGAATCAGCTTGATCCTGAACTGCTCGCAGAACTTGTCCAATGGCTCGGACCCGAAAGCGGTTGCGTTATCAGTGACAATTTTACTCGGGTAGCCGAATCTCGTGATGAGGTCCTCCAGAAATCTGATGATTACCTTGTGGGAAGCACTCCTGGTAGGGATAACTTCAATCCACTTGGTAAATAAATTTGTAGCAGTCAGGATCCACCTGTGCTGCCCACTGGAAGCAGAGTGAATTTCTCCAATGAAATCTAGGCCCCACTGTTGGAAAGGTCCTGAAACCATCACTGGATTTAATGGCAGAGACTTGAGTTGCTGCTTTCCTGCAAATTTTTGACATTTGATTAAGGCTCTGACCTTTTTGCAGACGTCAGTGAACGCGGTAGGCCAGTAGTATCCAGCCCTGAGGATCTTGTGGGCTGTGGCTTTCCAGAAATGGTGCCCTCCACACAGGCCGTTGTGAAATTCGGCCATGATCATTTCGGCCTCTTGTGGACTCATGCATTTTAAAATCACCCCCAGGGGGTCTTTCCAATATAACATTTGATTGATCAGGCAATATCTGACTGCCTTTAGCTTCAGAGCTCTTGCTTTGTTCTTTTGCAGGTCGTCTAGGGGCCGCAATTCTTGCAGAAAGTATATGACATCCTTATACCAAGGACACTGAGCCAATGGGGGCTCTCTTCGAGGGTCCATTTTAGACAACCGACTTTGTGGAATTCCTAAGCATTCATTTATGAAATTTATCCCCAGAGCTTGGCAGTTTTCTTCAGCCAACAACTTGGCTAAACCTTGACCTTTGATCAATTTAGTGGGTCTTATTTCCAAGTCGAATTCCAGAATTTTGGCTATCCATTTACTCCTTCTCCCGTCTATGTCGGGCTGAATAAGAATGTCTTTAACAACAATCGAGGGGACATAGGCAATGATTTTTGACTGCAGGACATAGGTTCTAAAAACTTTGAGAGCTTTTACTAGAGCATAGGCCTACTTCTCCATAGTGTCATACCTGACTTCGGCATCTCTCAATGCTCAACTGAAATACGCAATAGGCTGCTCCAACCCAATGTCGTTTGTTTGTAATAGAACAACAACCACTGTGTCAGGTGAGGCAAAGGAGAAAATAAGGAAATCCTTCGAGTAGTCGGGACTGATAAGCACAGGAGTTTCAGTCAGGGCCCTCTTGATTTTCTCAAAGGAATGTCATGATTGAGGGGTCCACATTACTTCATTTCCTTTCTTCAACATGGCTGTTATAAGATTTACCTCCTCAGCAAAGTTAGGCACAACCCTCCTCAGAAAATTAATTTTACCGAGGAAAGATTGGACCTCCTTCTTGGACCTCGGGATCGATAACGCTTGTATCACCTTAACTCTGCTGGGGTCAATTCTGACTCCTTCCACTGATACTATGTGGCCTAGTAACTTTCCCTCCTGCATGGAGAATAGAGATTTCTTGGGGTTTAATGAAATGCCAAAATTTCTGCATTTCAAGAAAACCTTCCTGAGATGGTGACAGTGTTCTTTATCAGATTTTGAAAACACTGTGATGTCATCCAGATAAACGATAAAAAATTTATCCTTTTCCCCAATGAAAGCTATGTCCATGGCACGCTGGAACGTTGCCCCTGCATTTATTAATCCAAATGGCATATTAGCATACATGAATGTGCCCCATGGAGTGGTAAATGCCATCTTTTCCCTGTCCTCAGGGGGAAAGAAGACTTGATTGTAGCCAGAGAAACCATCAATCATGGACATCATGGAAGCTCCTGTTACCCTCTGGAGTATATGTTCCATCTTTGGCAAGGGGTAGTTATCCTTTCGTGAGCTCCTGTTTAGGTTTCTGAAGTCTACACAGAGTTGGATCTCTCCATTCTTTTTCCTTACTGGCACCAAGTTGGCCACCCACTCTGAATATCTCAGTGGTACAATGATATGAGTTTGAAGCAGCTTCTTCACTTCCCTCTCCATGATTGGTAGCACCATAGGATTGATCTGTCTCAGCTTCTGCCTAAATGGATTTGCCTCCTCCTTTAATGGGATTTTATGCTTGATGACAGAGGTGTCATAGGTTTTGAGGTCTTCGTAGGTCCAGGAAAACACATCAGCAAATTCCCTCAAAAGTCCAATGTATTCGGACCTCTGCTCCTTTGTCAGACTCCTTGACAGTTTGACAAACTTGGGCTCACTCTCGGTCCCAATGTTGCACTGAATAGTACCAGTGTCCTCCTCCGAGGTATCTCCCTTTAATGACACATCATTTTTATAAAAAAGCCTTTCCAAAGGAACCAATCCCCTTGGAATATGATTGTTGGGCAGTTGCACAATGTTACGCTCTGCAATCTTATTCAGAAAATTACCCCCACCAAGATTTTCTTCAGAGACAGAGTCTTGGTCGATGTGCATCTCTGAAAATTCTTCGACAGTCTCCAAGAAATTTTTGATCTCGAGATCATCCTCGAATACCTTCCAATGTTTGGTGTTGTCAGGTATGGAGGGCCTGTATTTTACTTCCACATCATATCTGAATTTAGGCGGCAAGGGTACTTTGAAATTACTTGCTGATGTAGCCAAGGAATATTCCATTGTGTTCTCCTCTCTTGGGATGAAATAAATGTTAAATGATGAGAAGAAACTGTCAATTAGGTCCCACACCTCATTTTTGTAGCTTCTGAGTCGAGGATGCTTAGCCTGATAAGCATTTCTGATCTGTTGGACCACCAACTCTGCATCACCGAAAACTACTACTTCCTGAATTCCCATCTCCCTTGCAGCTCTAAATCCCAGAACAAGAGCCTCATACTCTGCCACATTGTTGGTAGCTTCAAATTCCAGTTTGTACGACAAAGATATGGTTTCCTGAGTAGGTGATACAAAAAACACCCCAGTACCCGCACCTTCCCTGGAAGAGGCTCCATCAAAGAACATTTTCCAGACGGGGGTGATGGAGGGAGGAAATTTAGGAGAAATGGTGGGCTTCTTTCTGAGTTCAAGAGGATGTTCGGGAGCATGAGTGAGTTGAAGTACACTGGAACCTAGATCAGTATCTAAGGCGAAAATGGGATGGTTGGTAGGGTTGGCATCGTCACTGATTATATAGGCCAATTGGGCCTCCCTGTATAGTCTTCTATGCTCTCCTCCAAACACTGGGATAGTAGCGTATGTGAGGTCCATATGCAAGGTTCCCCCCAGTTTTTTTATCCAATATATTG
>SNQJ01S0163246.1:8742-21973 GCA_010110895.2 Picea sitchensis | reverse complement strand
ATGACATTTTTGGGCCTGAGGTTGTGAGAGGCCCCCGAATCCATCAAGCAATTGTGCAATACCTTGTCATGTATGCTCAAGGAAGTGTAGAAGGGAGGGGATGAGTCATTCCTGTCTTCTACCATAGGACCTAGAATAACTGTAGGCTTTTCATCTTGTAAATTGATGGAGTCTGTGGGAAGGCATGAGACCTCAGTCTGTAAAAGCTCAGAGAAGTGTTTCTTGAACCCTTCATGTTTAATCAATTCCATCAGGGGAACAGGGATTCTGATTTTTTGAATTTCATGCTTGAAGTTAAAAGAAGATGACAGCTTTGGGATTTCTCTTATTTCGGGAGCATGACTCTGGGAAATGGGAGAGAGGGGTTGGGTATTCTTACCTCTGTGACTGTCTGCTACTTTATTAGCAGGCTTCTCTGTTCTAGTGGACCGCTCAGGAACGTCAGGCGCTATAGTCTTTTTCTTGGACCGCAGATCATACCTGCCTTGGCCGCCACTAGTCTTGTCTCCCTTACTCATTTCATGTAGCTGACTGTCCATGAGAGACTCCTCATATGATGATTGAGTGAGATGAGGAAAAGGAGGATTGTCCCTGAAGCAATGGATTTCAGGATCCAGCTCATTTTTTTCCCGTTCTTCTTCCTCGGCCACAAAATTATTTTGAAAAGGGGCTTGAATCTTCTGGTCTTCTCTGTCTCTTCCCTTCTCCCTTTGCATAGTCAGGGAATTAATATTGTTTGGCCTCCTGAAACCTCCTCCCTTTTCAGCGTTTTGGGGGCCTTTGTATGCTTGCCTCCCTTCCACTTTTATCCTCTCCATCTCCGCGGACAGAGACTTAACCATCTTGGTTAGTTCATCCACTTGAGAGTGGGGCACCGATGGGCTAGAAGTTGAGGTTTCAGATCTTCCCTTTCTTCTATTTGTGTCAGCCTTGTTCCTCAGTCTATCAGCTGCTAATACATTAGATTCCACTTCTATGGCTTCATATTGCATTTGAGCCAAGGAGGTGGCTCTTCTTTCTCTCAATAACAGGCAGAAATCGGGGCCAAACGCACTAGCATAAGAAATTTTGGCTGAGGCTTCTGAAGGATTTATTTCGGCGGGGATTTTATTATACATCTTATTGAATATTTTGGAGAAGTCAGAGACAGACTCTCCTTCCATCTTCTTCACAGACCTGAACTCTGTCATGTAATACATGAAATCCTTCCTATCTCCCCACTGCCTCAGGAAAGCATTATCTAGAGCTTCAATCCCAGCAATAGATCCTGGAGCCAATCCTCTAAACCACTTCCTCACCTCGCCATCCAAGATCTGGACGAAGACTCTCATCCAGACATATTCATTTTCAATTTTGAGGTTGTCTGCGTAACTGTAGAAAGTGGCCAGGTGCTCTTCCGTAGTTACGTCCCCTTCCCCGATGAACTTGGGCATGTATTTCAAGTAATCCCCAGCAGGGAGAGGATTCATAGGATGGGGTAGAACTAAGGGAGCGTATCTGGCTGCGACTATGGCATCCATTCTATTCAGAGGGGGATTATCACCAACCATAGGAATATTAGGTAGAGGAGAACTGGGAGGAGAAGGAGTTTGCGAAGGGGCTACTGGGAATGAGTCCCGAAGTGGAGTGGGAAACAAGATGGGATTTAAGGAGAAGGCTAACGAGATCAAGTCAACGGGTGATCCTCTTTGCACAGGGGTATTAAATATAGGAGTGGGAAAATCTTCTGTGGTCTCGAGTCTACGCCAAGGTACAGTTTCAAGGGAAAGGGGAGTGGCAAGGTCTTGTCCCTTCGATCCCAGACCAGGAGAGGAAAACTCAACAGGAACACTCCCGAAATTTAGAAAACGGGAAACTTCAGAAGTAGGTCTGTCAAGAAGCTGAGGAGGAGAAAAAGGGGTTCCCACAGAAGGATATGGTGGATTACCTGGTTCGGTGGTGGACGCTTCTCCTTCAGAGGCCTTCCCCTTTCTGAGCACCGCTTCTGGATTTGTTTCAGGCGTAGCTAGAGGCAACTGTGGATGAGACCGCGTATGCCTGCCTCTGAAAGCCACAATTGATATGGCAGGTTCACCCCAGTGGGGTCATCACAATGGAATCTCCAGGTGCACAACAACAATATTGATAATTCTGATATCTGATGCACCTTCAGAATCAGTTAATCGGTGTCGTTCAATCCCGGGGAAAATATTCAACTTCGTCCTCGGCAATGGCGCCAGGAATGTTAGCGTCAGAAGTCACTCCTGGATTGCTTGTAGGAGAAGAGCCAGACGCCCATCAGTTTTTATGTCACGGTTTGTTTAATGGGGTGATCAGATGGGTGAAGACTCAAGATAATATAGCTTTGACTCAGGAAACTGGGCCTGGTATGTAGAGAGCAAGGGAGGTCTTGATCCAACTTCTGTCAGTAAGTGATCAAAGGGTGGAATAAGGAAGACTTGTGAGAAGGGTGAGCAAGACTTCCTCGGGCAACAGGCCTTCGAAAGCTTGAGGACGAAAAACTTAGAAAGCCAATATCCTCTTGGTCCAGAGTTTTAAGAAGTTGAGGGGTGACTTGATTGAATCCTTCAATTCCAAGTCGTTGCAACGCTGATAACATCACAAGAACTGATTAGAAACAGTGTGACTATTACAGTGATCCAACCTACATCATCCTATAACAACCACAACTCCACTGGATCCTCCAATTCTGAGTCGTTTCTAACACAGTAAACAAAGAAATGGAAGGGAAGATGACGTCCATAAAGTAAGAAATCTCAAATGCCTTCTACATTAACCAGAGCGACCAACGCTTCATCAAAACTTTACAATCAGGAGCTTAGCTCAACCATCCATGCTTACAAAATACCAAGACTGAGTCTATATACTCAGGAAAAATTCACCTCGCAGAGGCGTGCCCAGTCACCCAAGGCTTGGTGTCCCTTCAGTCAAACTCGTACTGATATCTTTCTTTAAGTGCCACCTTAACTGCACATGGCTTCTGTAAGGAGGGTAGCTGAGCCATTAAGTGCTGGACTAGCGTGCGTAGACTTCTCTGTCGAGTTGAGGACTTCAACATGGATTCTTTGAGAAAATCGATACACAGGACCTCTTCGGGCAGATGGCTTGCCAAACCCTCCATCCCTTCACTTAATGAATGAAAGGAGGTTTCAACCACCCGCTCTTGCCGTCATTTACTCCAGGCGAGAAACAATATGGAGATCGGATCCGATGGCGCTTGGAGATCACGACGATCCTCTCTGTAGCTGAACTTGATGCCTTGTCCTTCTTTATACAGCTCCTTTATTCCTCCAAGTGAGCACAGACTGTGACCACGTGCCTATTCCCAAGGCACTTTCGACATTCGCGAATATGAAGGGGCTGATCCTTGCTGATCGAAATAGTGATGAGCGATATGCCGAGATGGCCTAATCTGGCACCACGCATCCCTCTAGATCCGACGACTCTTAAATATCCCAACGATACTGTGGGACCGGGTCCAGGACTCTCCCGACACCTCGCGCATCAGAATATAACGGAGCTGCTCTTTGCGTCTTGGAGTCGCGATGGGCGAAACGTCAAGATGGCTCCATTAGCTACCAGGTGTTTCCTTTAGATGGACAACTGAAAATGCTTCATGGTGTCGCGTGCCCCAGCTTCGGTGCTTTCGGGGGTCGGGGTTTCGCGATTTTCAAAGACATAAAACCTTCACCCTTTGCACTCGCGACTGCCGAAAATCCGACATGACCAGATCTCGTGCCACGTGCCCTTTGGGATGAGCGGCTTCCATCCATTCCTGAACATGCTATGAGTGCTATCCATTGCACTAACCTTGGCGCATCTTTGTTGATCGCGATTCCCTGCCCACCGCTGATTTGATTCTTTGGGTACATCCTGAACGTTGAAATCAGAGCACTCACTCACATGACCTGGGCCCGAAATGGATTTTTCTGTGTGCTGCGCTTGGGCACTTATCGCGCAATCCTGCAGACCTGTGCACCTTTGTGCCCTGATACCACAATTTTTGTTAACACCTCTCTTGATCCTCTATCCACTTTTGAATCTCTGTCTTCGATGGGAAACACCTTGACATTCCCTTAAAAATATTTTGGTCCCGTCAACAAAACCATTTGTTGGCACAGGGGCACACCCAGGGTTCACTCCAAGAGCGCACCAACAAGCCCTAGCTACTGGCCCTTTCAGCAACACCTATGAAGAAGATGTAGTCTCACCCGAAGAAGCTAAGAGGGGGGTTGCAGGACAGGGATGTCTACAACGAGGGTAATATCAAGTGGATCTAATACAACAATAATGCAACATCCATATATCTCTTATCATCTAGATCTACTCTGCGCAACTATAAATCTGATATAACACAATAATGCAAATAACAATATAACAATGCCATAGATCCATGCATCAATCACACATACGACACAAAATATATGTGGTTCATCCTCTCTCTAGGGCTACATCCATAGAACTGTGCTTATGATATATTATGATAAATCTTACAGTTCTGAATTGCGCTCTTATTCAATAGATCTTCTCTCTTCTACTCTCTGTCTCCCACCTTCCTACACACCCAGCTGCAGGACTTGATCTTCGCACCTAGCTGAATATCTTACAATACCAGAAGGCTCTCACTCTTAACACTCCTCTCTCTCATAGTACAATAATATCTCAACCAACAACAATCAATATCAATACCCAACACTAGTACCACCCTGAACTAGGTCCTCGCGACCTCTATTTATACATTATAGTCCCTCACTAACAGCCTTAGGTTGAAACCTAGGTGTCAAAACCCTAATTACCCAAAACCCTAGGTGTCAAAACCCTAATTACCCAAAACCCTAGGTGTCTAAAACCCTAGGTCAACTTGACCCGCATTTTTAGGGCTTCAACAACCTATATTTCCTTCCTTCTCGCACGATGATCCAAAGCATCCAATGGTGGATTTCTCTTCTTGCTGAGTTGTCCTCAATCCATCTTCCTTGTTGATCTGACATCCTCAATCTCCTCATCCAACAACTTTCTTTTTCGCACTTTTCTCTAGCGTTTCTTCTCTATTTCTTACTTCGACCTAGTGACAGTCACTATGTCTCCCGCACAGTTTGCGTTTGAAATTTTCTTCCTCGATCTTCACTTCCTTCGATAACCAAGGGCCAACAACGCTACCTCGTGATTAACTCTGGTGTGAACGGAGCCTCCTGATCTTACCAATTATACGATGGATTTCTCCACTCCCTTTATCAGACACATATGTTGATTTAATTGCCTTGGAGAAGTTTACTCACAAAATCCTATTCCAAGGCACTAAATCCTAAGCTAGTTTGTGCACCCTAGAAAATAAAAGCGTGACTAATCAATTTTAAATTATAGCATTAATTTTAGTGATCGTGATTACTCAAAAAGGTATGGTAGTGAAACTTAGGATGTTATGACTCTGCAAGAAAAGTAAATATGAAAATAATGCAAAGTCGTAACTTTAACTTTCAATGAATGATATGCTTCTAATAACAAATGTAATTTTTAATTTCAACTCTATAATTCTGAAGTAAAAATGCAATCTTTCATTATATGCACTAAGCTAATGACAAGGACTCAAAAGACAAAAAATGCCAAGGAATGCAAAATGCCTATTTTTTTGTATTTTCAATATAATAAAAATGAAAATGCATGGACTGAAAAGTAACTTGATATATAATCCTACTGTGTATAGAAAAAAATAACTCAAGCAGGATACCAAGAAACAAAACAACTGGACCAATGTACAAGGACGATAAAAAACAAAAATATCATGAGAAAGACTCCACCCAGAAATTCAACCAAAGATAGGTTTCCTGTCATCCCATAAGAACTTAACAGGCACTACAGAGACCTAAGAAGGCTCAGTGAACATCAAATCCCACCCAACAATCACCAAACCAAGCAAACAAGAAAGAAGAATTGATGTATGTGACTGTTTGGGAAAACATAGTGTATATACACAACTTGCAATGGGACAACCTCCATATGTACACGACTGTCAGGGAAAAAAACATGTATATGTTTAAAAAACAAAGTCCAGGCAGGGGAGAAGGTTGAAAACTCAAACCCAGAGTGAACAAAAACTGTCAAGCAATGATGCGACAAGAAACATAAAATAAATGAGAGAAATCTAAGGAGAAAAGTACTCCAAACCCTAAGAAATAAGATTCAATCCCCAGTATGGTCACCAATTTTGTTACGAGGAAAATCTCTCTATGGCTAGGGTAAACCACAACAGATGAAAATGACTGCAGAAATCAACTTTATCCCAAAAAGCATGCTATATAAACCAATATTCAAGCGAGATAAGAAAGAGGCCTACCTCATCCAGATGTTCGATGAAGTCCATCGTTGAGCACTTGAACCCAAAGCTATATACCTGCAACTAGTTCTCAACAAACAATCAAAGAAAGCATATGGTGATAATATAAAATATTAGCACATTAGATAGCATAATCTATTAATATACATAAAAAATACGCCCATGGATAATAACTCATATATTTGCAAGATATCAATTGGACAAGAAATGAGTATTTCTATTAATAAATGATCAGCAGAAGTGAAAATATTACAGACTTCCGTGTCGGCACGGTTCAGAACCGAGAAATTAAGTTCATTCCAGTTGGGCCTCCACCACTTTAATCGTCCACCAAAGGAAATATCATAAGAGAGAAATAATGAGGTTCTCAATCAATAAGGGAAGATCTTAGGGGCTGAACACTGTGTTCAAACTTAAAGGACAAAGGGATGTAGACTCAATATGAAGTAAATAATTTCTTCAGAGTAACTTTGCTCTCAAAGTTGAATTATTTCTCTTCTTTCCATAGCTTGGAATTGGCCCATTTATAGCCTTCAAAATGGAACTAAAGGGTCGAGTCGGAATGTTTCCAGTATATGGAAGGCCAAGGATCATAGATATCCTATCGTGACATGGAAACCCGACATTAATTTTCATTTTCTGGCACAAATATCGATGTACGCGGGTTGTAGTGGAGCAACCTGCGTATATGCATGTTGTATAATGTGCAAGATGCATACACGTGGAAAAATATTTATTTTTGGCTCTAGATTTTGTAAACAAGGAATATAAGTCTGCATAGGGAAATGGAATAAGGCCCTCTGTGAAAGATTTCATAGGGTGAGGCAAATCTTGCTATAACAATGTTGTCATCTGGATTTTATCCTGCTCGCTCGATCTAGCCTCAACTCCTGTCTCTGATGCTACTGAGATTGATTCTATTCCTCTTCTGAACCTCTATTTTTCTTTGATTTGCTCGAGGAGCTGCCTAATGTTTTCCAGCTCATCCTGCATCCTATCCCTTTGGCGTTGAGCTTCATCAAAATATTCTGATGTTCAATCCTGGACCATATGGGCTACGAGGTGAGTGTCATCCTCTGTGATCATGTATTCTGGTGCTGTTCTGTGTACCTTAGATTTCTTGCGTGCACCCTCCATTTGCATGACTGAACTCTTGGTCTGGCCTTGCTCCTATTAAGTAACACTTGATGTGGTCCCCTATGATGTCTCAGTTTGTTTTTCCTATTCCTGTGGTGCTTGGGTGTTGCTCTTCTTCCCCACCTGGGTGTCTTTCTTGGACACACCCCCTTTCTTCTGTTGTGCTAGGTTCTGACCTGTCCTTGGCTTCTTGGGCATTGTTTTGTCTCATGCAGGTGTCTGTTCTTGCCCTACCTCTGCCTCCTTCTTTGCGGGCATCTCTTGATTCAGGACTGGAATCCTCTAGTCATCGTTCCAATCCATGATGGACATTTCTATGTCTTGTTCCTTCATGCAGTACCGTAGTTGTAGCCATTAGTTCTCAGGATCCTTCTGTGCTTGGATCAACATTGTATGCCTGGTCTCTTTGAAATTGGCTATGCCCTGATACTGTGCGACCACCTCTGGTGTAATCCACCAAGTTTTTTCGATGCTTTCCTGCAAATTGTTGTAATATCCTTTGAACATGCCTACATTCACCCTTTTGTTCTTGGGGTCTAAAGTGCTCCCCAACGATAGGTATCACGCTGCATGGAAAGGATTGGATCTCATGGAAAAGAATACATACTTAGGATCCTTCCATCCGACCAAGGAGATTAGGATGAGTAGCCATGAATAGTGAAATTTTGTTCCGATGTTGTGCGCATCCTTGCAGTCTTCCAGGAATAAATTCAACAAATGTGGGGCCCAGCTGAGTGTGGTGCCCTCTTCACACTGTGATGCAGTTGGGACGACCCTGACATGGACTTCCTCTTTGCGACATTTCCTAAGTATCTTTCACGCCATGATTTTTGTGGCCATACTTGTCGCTGCGTCACCAATGCGCTTAATTATGATGTCGCACGACCCTCTTTTTGTACCATACTTCTTCTTCATTTCCTCGGCCAATGCCTTCTCCTTCGTCTTGTCATCAAGGAACTGTGTGGGTGTCCTCCCCCATGTTGGAAGCCATGTGATGTATGCAATGAGATCCACTTCTATCAAGACGAGTTGTTCCAGCCACAAGTATCCTCCACGGGTGATTGGTATTAGCTGCTTGACGCAATTGTTTGCATCTCGACCCCTCCCAAAGTGCGGGATGTCCAACAGGTCTAGAATCCTAGTTTTGGCCAGTCCGACTACCCATTTTCTTGGTTGGTTAATTGGTTCATCAAAGGGTCCTAACCCCATATTTTCTAGGTAAACTTGCTTGGCAAACTCTGGAAACTTTTCCATGTCTGTCACATCATGGTTTGAGTACCGCAATTTCTCCTCGTGGCCTAACATGTTGCCCGCAACACGTAACCCTTCGAGAATGCGCAACAAGACTATGAATGTGGTGGTCTACTTGCATGGTGATCTTGCTACTAGTTTTTTTCCCTTGCAATGTGGTGGATGACTCAAGGTTTCAGCCTCCATTGTTCTCTTTTTTTCATACTCCTCTTATCGATCGATGAAATATTCCACTATTCCCTCCTGTGGTTGTTCAGGTGTCGTTGCATGTGACCTTTCTGGCACGATCATTTTTTCTTGGTTTGGGATTCTCCCATTGAATATAGGGGCTTCTTTTAGGTTTTCAGGGTGTGAATGATTTTCTGCATCCTCAGCCTACTGGCCTTGTACTATTAGGGTGGTTCCATGGTGGTAAGGGTATTCTCTATCGATCTTAGTTGGATATATGACTTTTTCAAACTCGCTCTTTTCTCTGTATACTCTATCGCTCTATGATTTTTTCAATTTCGCAATAACCCTTTCGATCCTGGCATGCTTCCCTTGTATATAAATCGGGTGAAACTTCCTGGAGACGTTATCGAAATTGCGTTTTAAATGAATTGGCGCTTCCCACGTACTTTCCATTGATTTACCTTTCCATCACCAGTTGGTGTGATTAATGTCGTGTCCCATCACTCATTCTTGTCATTCAATTTTGATAATTGTCGTTCGTTGGTGCTTATTTGTTGTACCCACCATTTTCGTTGTTTTCTCCTTTTAGTGACCATTGGTCCTTTCTTTTTTGTGCTAGTGTTTCCATGTGTGCATGCTCATTCTATTTTATACGCACTATGCCTTTGTTTCTATATTTTGATGTCCGACGTGGTAACCCCTTTGTGTTTTTTTTTTAAGTGCTAGGAGGTCGACTGTCCCTATATAGATTCAGTCGACTCCCATTGATCATCCCTCTGGGTTATGTTCCTCCTAAATCCTTCAATTGTACAACTCCCTCATTTGTGACAGTCTTTACTTTATATGGTCCTAATCAATGCATTATGAGTTTTCCTGGGTTCTGAAGAGATTTACTGTCATACATCAAGACTAAGTCTCCTTCCTTGAAAATTTTCCTCTTGATATGTCTGTCATGCCAAGATTTGTCCCTTGCTTTATGTACTTCTTGGTGAAACCCTACTAGAATTATATCTTCCTCCATGAACATCAACTGATTTAGCCTTTCCTGTACTGTGCCTTGCTTTGTCATGTTTGTAATTGATGCTACACATAGACTAGGTACCAAAAATACTAATGGCACCACTGCTTCTTTCCCATACAACAATCTGAATGATGTCTTCCCTATCAACATTTTGCATGTGGGCATGTACGCCCATAGTAATGTTGGTATATTCAAGTCCCAATCGTCCCTATTAACATTGCAAATCTTTTTCAGTGCATTCTCAAGGATCTTATTAAAGGATTTCATTGTTCCATTTGCTTGAGGATGATATGGTGTACTCTTTTGATGATAAAATTCAAACTCCTTAGTCATAGCCTTAATAGTGTTGTTAATGAATTGATTTCCTTGGTCACTCATCAAAATCCTTGGGCAGCCAAATCTAGTTATCACTTGCTCAAATAAGATGCGTGTTGTTGTTTCTGCGGTGCAATATTTTATTGGTGCTGCTTCTACCCATCTTGTTAGGTATTCTGTCGCAGTGATAATGTACCTCGCTCCTGAACTTTTTGTTGGTGGCTTAATTGGTCCCACAAAATCTATTGCCCATTTTTCGAATACCTACAAGGTTAATTTTGGCCTTAGGGGCATCTCGTCCCTTATATTCGGTTTCCCAACCCTTTGACATACATCTCATTTCTGGCAGTAGTCCTTTGAGTCTTGGTGAATGACCGACCACCATAGTCCTGCGTGTAATACCTTCTACACGTTAGCTTTGCCTTCATAATGTCCTCCTGCTATTCCCTCATGGGCTTCTGCTAAAATCTTAGGTATTTCATGTTCTAGCACACATCTTCTCAATATGCTATCTGTACCCATTTTGTATAAGTGTCCTGCAATCAATTGATAGTCTCCAATCCTGACTACCAGGTTTTTCTTCTGTGCAGTGTTGAATTCCTGTGGTGCAGTCCTTGTACCCAGGTATTGAATGATGTCTACAAAGTATTCGTCGTCTATTTGGACTGAAAATAGCTGCGTGTGGGGAAATTTGTCCTCTAGATTCATAGTTTCCTCCCCATTAGTGATCAGGTCCTGCGTTCAACTTCCCTGGTTTGACTATCACTTCAAATTCAAATTTCTAGAACAACAATAACCATCTACAAATTCTCCCCCCTAAACACTGGTCTGTTGATGAGGTATTTGAGCAATGAATGGTCTGTGAACATCTTGAAATGTTTCCCCAATAAATAATTCCTGGACTTCTAAAGCACGTAGACCATAGCTAATCCTTCCCTCTATGTGGTATTGTAGTTCTGCTCCGATTCTGACAGTTTCCTGCTAGCAAATGCTATCGGATGGTCCAATTCTCTTTCTCTTGGCTACACCAGAAGAGATCCAAGTGCTATGGCCGTTGCATCTACATGTACGTGGAATGTATTTTCCTAATCGGGGAATACCAGTATTGGTGCGGTTACCATTTTCTCTTTCAGGGTGTCAAATCCGCGCTGACATTCCTCATTCCATTGAAACTTGTTGTCTTTTCTTAGTAATTTCTCCATTGGTACGATGATCTACGCATACACCTTTATAAATTTCCTGTAGTATCTTGTAGTATCCTGTGTGTCCCAATGTCGCTCTCAATTGGAGGACTTTCTTTGGTGGTGGTAGGTTAACAATTACAAAAATCTTGGCAGGATCTACTAGCAAGCCTTGATTTCATACTATATGGCCCAATAGTATCCCAAAAGGTGTTCTGAAGATGCACTTCTTGATATTTAATGATATCCTACACTGCCTGCATATTTCTAACATTAGCCTCAACACTCCTGCATGGTATTTCAACAGAATATAGATTGTCCAATCGTCCAGATATACCTCTAGAAACCAATGGATGAATTCTTTGAATGCAATTATGACTACTCTGGAAAATATTGTTGATGCATTCTTAAATCCAAACAACATGACTGTATACTGGTAGGATCCCCAATCCATGGAAAAAGTGGTCTTGTGTCTGTCTTCTGGTGCTAACTTGATCTGATGGTATTCCTAAGAATCCATCAATGAATGAATAAGATTCCTTCCCTCCTACATTCTCCAACACCTCATCTGTGAAAAGAGTAGGGAACAGGTCATGTAGGCACGCATCATTCAACTTCCTCAGGTCGACACATATCCTTACTCCCCCTTGTTTCTTCTCCTGAACCACCATTGGGCTTACCCATTCTGATTCCTCTAAAGGTTCTATGATTCCAACCTCCAACATTCTATCGATCTCGGTTTTGAATTTTTTCTTATATATCAGGTTTAGTCTGTATGGTCGTTGTCTGATTGGTCTTGCCTCAGCTCGGAGCGATATCTTCATTTCTCCTAGATCTCCTGCTATGCCTTTCATATCTATGAACATTGTTGGGAAGAGGTCACTATACTCACGCAATAACTCTGTTATACTTTCCACTGTTTACTCATCCCACTAGTGTCCAATGTTGGCCATTTTGGGATTCTCAACTGTCCAAATGTTGAATTTCTTCACCTTGATTGGTGCAACAATTACTTCTGATTCTAGAGGTGGATCTTCCACTTCTCTCTCTCCTTCACCTTCCTCGATCTGAATATCACATGGATCATCTTCATCTAGATCTTCTTCCTGCACGCGGTAGCATGACAATAGTTCTTTTACTGTATGTCTGTTTTGTTGTTGTTCTTTTGTAATGAGTTCAACTTCCAGTTCTTTAGTGAATATCACCCCTCTAATTTTTTAAGTGTTTCATCTATGTTTGGGCTCTCATGCTCAAATGAGAAAGTGACTGTAAAGTTTTGTTGTAATATTGTCCAACTCGTAGTTCCATTGCGCAGTTCCTGGTCTGTATATTGGTTTGTTGGGATGCCTTCTAATGTGTGAAAAAAATTGATCCAGGTGGATATCGGTGGCCACCCACCTTTTCCAAATGGCTCAAAACAGTTTTCTGGCCATTTTGGTAATTTACTATTTTTAGCAGGTTTTAACTTCCGGGGTCATTTTGAGGGTCCAAATGAAGGTTTTTCGAGATTGAGGTTCTCAATTATATCCAAAGGAATTATTGAGGCCCCAAAATGAATCTCCTCGATGATACCTTTCCAACGAGCTATCACACGCCTAAAATGGAGATCATATGCAAAAGTTACGACCCCGGGAAGTTGATGCACCAACTTACCCAAACGGGGCCCACATGACTTTTGGCGCTTCATCTCCTAGGTTTAGGTTTTTGGATGCCTAGGAATTTTGGCATTCCCGTCTATTGTAAAAAGGCCTTTCGAGCCTCATTGTAATCATCTTTTTGCGAATGCGAGTAGCCGTCACATCTCTTCTCAGAGATAAGCTG